>JAYMTK010000301.1:0-24737 GCA_036897405.1 Pelargonium myrrhifolium
CGAAATGGAACAACAAAAGCCGCCACGACAGAAACAGAAAGTTTCTTGGGTCCGAGGTAAGCGCATCGGCGCCGGCTCTTTCGGCGCCGTCAATCTCGCCTTCGACCGCTCAAACGGCGCCGTTTTCGCCGTAAAATCCGTCGACAAAAGCGCGTGCCTCCCACACCAGCTCGAGGCGCTTGAGAACGAAATCACCATCCTCCGCTCCCTCTCATCGCCTTTCGTGGTCCAATTCCTCGGCGACGACGACACGGGAACTCGCCGGAACCTGCACGTGGAGTACATGCCAGGTGGCACCGTCGCCGACGTGGCGGCGCGTGGAGGCGACTTGGACGAGAGGCGCGTGAGGTTCTACACGCGGTGTATTGCTTCGGCTCTGAGCTACGTGCACGCGAGAGGGATTGTTCACTGCGACGTCAAGGGGAGGAACGTCCTGGTGGGCCCCACTTGCGCGAAGCTCGCGGACTTCGGATCAGCCGTTAAATTATCCAGCGTGGCGAAACAGTCTAGGATTTCGCCACGTGGCAGTCCGCTGTGGATGGCGCCGGAGGTGGTTCGTGGCGAGTCTCAGGGACCGGAGAGCGACGTGTGGTCGCTGGGCTGTACGGTGGTGGAGATGGTCACCGGGAAGCCGGCGTGGAACGATTCCGGGGCTGACACGCTGAGTCGAATCGGTTACTCGGACGAGTTACCGGCGATTCCGACTCGGCTGTCGCAACTCGGCCACGACTTCCTCGACAAGTGTTTTATAAGAGACCCGAAGCAGAGGTGGAGCTGTGATCAGCTGCTACAGCATCCATTTCTGACGTCAGTATCAGTGTCATCGGAACCGTTCATTTCGGTGATGGACTCGTCGCCTCGGTGCGTGCTCGACTGGGTCGACTCGGAGTTCGATCAAATTGACGAAGACGACGACGTTTCAGTTTCGGTTTCGGCTAGAGATAGAATTAGTAAATTAGTTGAGGAAGGAGGGGCAAATTGGGAATTCGAATCAGACGGTTGGGTGACGGTACGGACCCTGGCGTGTGGGGCCGATGAGGTGGAAGGGACATTTGTGGAATTTCAGGATTCTTTAGGGGCAGAAGTGGAAACAGAGGAAATTTGTAGTCGGAGAGCAAATTGGGAATATTTGAATTGCGACAGTGAAGAAATGGAATTGGGATTTTATGGATATTGTTATTTATTAGTACCCATTTTGGTCTTTTATTGTTATTATTACAATAATTTTTCCAGACATAAATGTAATGCTTTTGCTTGTTTATATTCATTTCTCTTAAAACTTTTTATAAGAAATTTATGTCACATATCATTTAAATGTTTTCTTTAACCTTTTGATGGAAAATAATTTTGAGACATGCATATCCAACGTGACCAAAATACAAACTAAAGTTAGCAATTCGAAGATGTGATTATTCATATTTGGAATTCAAAAAATTTAACTTCAAATATGACCCACAAATGATGCAAAACAAATTGTTTGACTCGATTCAAAATTGTTTGATATTACTTTAGGTGTCGAATTAACAGTGCGAAACATATTATAAGTGTCATATTTAAGTATAAATTGACGCGATACATAGTTGTAGTTGTTTTTTATTTTTATTTTTTATAGAACAGTAGTGAATGGAGGCATCTAGGTGACTTACAATAGTTCTTTTCTCCTATAGCAATAGAATGAGAGAGATAGTTGGTAATTCAAACTAAAGTATACGTATAACCAAAATTCGACTTGTATTTTTTAGAAATCAAGTTGGGTTTGTCTTGAGAAAAGTACAAAATAATCAATGTAACCCTTCACACATTTGTACATTTTTGTGTGTGCACAACTCGCACCCATTTGATTTTGTTCTAAAATAAATTTTGACTGGATTTGAAAAAATATGCACTGATTTGCCTATTTTTTACATGTAAAACTTGCAACCCGTCTTTTATAGTCAAGTCCACATTGTTATTTTCTCAATCTGAATGGTTAGTTTTACGGAGAGACGTAATATCAATAACAAAATTAAAGTGTGCGTTTATGTGTATATTCAAATGATGATGATGAGGTTTAGATTCAATTTAAGAACTGATTGTGAAAATTTAGAGCCACAACTTTTGTTAAGATGGTTTAGTTTGGCTCTTTGTCATTCAAAATTTAAATGTTCATTACTTTAATTCAAGTTCAAAATTGTAATGAGTAGCTTAAGAGCTGCCCTTTTCAGGTTACTAATCAATCATAAAACCATGTCACGATCAGTCCATTTTTTAATAACAAAAATTATTACAGTGCAAGGAATATCAATCATAACTTATTGGTTGAAATTCTCAGCCAAAAAATAATGGTAGATGGATCCGAATGAACGTTCCGCGCCCACAAATTTATTGGAGCGGGTATGAGTGTTAATCGATAATGTGACATCACCTTATTGAGCTTCCCATGATCATGCTCATCTCTTGTCGGCCTCTATGTTTATTGTTAGTTCTACAAATTTAATGCTTTGTTGTTGTTGTCCCAATCCAGTTGGTTTGTTAAGATGATATGGTTCCATATTTAACTAAAGCAAAGTCAAGTCCAAATGAAGAACCTTTCAAGAGCTTTCTAGTACACTTTTGACTTTTTTATATTATTTATTTATTAAATAGGACCGGCAAAATGGGTCTGAACTCACTGGAATCTGAAATAAAACTTGACAAATTGTAGATTTTGGTCATGAACTTATAAGTTTAAGATTTTAATTAAGATGGTTTTTTACGATTTGATTTGAGATTTACAACTAAAATTTGAAAAAAGAAAAGAAAAGACCTTATCGCGACGCAAAACTCGAATCGACACTTGGTTCATTGAAATTGCCATTTTTTTCTTCTAGGTTTGGTTGCATAAAGTGACTGGCTTGCTATAATTGCATTGCAAACATCATTGGCCAAGTCGGACAAATCTATTTTCGCTCGTAAAACATCCCTACTATGCTACTCGCGGCTCAAACCTCGGGATAATTTTTGGGTCTGTAAGTTAGCCTTTTTATTCTGGTTGATACAAATTTGAACCGAACCTTGACCCAAAAAAAAAAAAAAAATCAAGCTCAAATCACATAAAATAGATCCAACCAATACCTATTCGAGTGCTTCTCACAAAAATTCAAGTTGGATGGAACGAATTCACATAAATTCGAATGTATTATATGTATATCGATATCCTGCCTCGAAACCTGAACGAACCCACATTTCTTGTTGAGTCTAGTAAGGCCACTTCACGAAATTCGAATCGTCAGTTACTTTATTTTTATTTAGGGATAATTAGACATGACCAGCATGTACTTTACACGTTTTGCACGTGTATACCGTAAACTTTCTTTTTAACTTTTGATACCATGTACTATGTCATTTTTTAACGGAGGGGCCTCTCTGTCACAAAATATTCCATTTTTTATCATGTGCATGCATGACCTAAAATAAAATCCAGAATCAACCAAAAATCAACAAACTCGAGAGCGAGTTTCTTGATTTTTGGTTGTTTTTTGTTAATTTTAGGTCATGTGCATGACACATGAACAAAAATGGAATATTCAGTTAAAAAAATGAAATATTTTGTGACGGAGATGCTCCTCCGTCAAAAAAATGCATAGTACATGATAGTCAAAAGTTAAAAAAAGAAGTTTAGGGTATACATGTACAAAACGTGTAAAGTACATGTGTAATTACCCCTTTTATTTATAGCTATGAATCAGAAAAAGCCCATTGAGGACTGTGCAGGCCCATACCATACCTTTTTTCTGGCCCAATATATACTACATGCTTAAGTTTGAATGGCCCAACATTAAAATAGCACAAGTTTGGTATCAATAACTTTGCTTGTAAGTACCAATACATAAGTGCTAGGTTTCATCAAACTCTTGTGTTTTCTTTCTTCTTCAAAGTGTATCTAGCCCGGTTGGGAATTGAAAATTTGGACTCAAATTTGTGAAAATCGAAATTCAATTGACATTTTGTACTGATTTGGACGGTCGGACAAACCAGCACATTTTTTAGTTGGGTTTGCGTGTGTAGGACGACGCACACGTAACCCACTTTTTCTACATGATAGAAAACTGCAGTTGTTTCTCCTACAAGTTAAGATATAATTAAGTCTTTTAAATTTTTTAAAAAATCAATCCTAAATTCGATTTGTCATCTTTCTGCAGATCTCAAGATTAATCACTCATTGCTAGTTTTCAAAAGCGAATCCCTCATGCCGATGGTCCTAAGTTTTAAACCAAGGTGAAATTTATTAAACTTGTCTATCTCTTGTGGTAGGTTTTATGAACATGAATTTATGTTTACGATGATAATTTAAGGTTGTCACTACACGATATAATAGACTACCTCACACAATATATTATTGCTCCAAATTACTTTACGCTTGATTCCTCTGCTCCGATCTTTTACCCTCTGTATGTGTTTAACATACACGCAAAATAAAGAATACTCAAATTGCAAAACTTTATCTATAATAACGTCATATCTTATGTGTAATGGTAAATCTATAACAGAATGTCTTTATTGTGTTATGAGTGTTGAGTATGTAAATATGCTTTTCAAAATTAGAGGAGATTAGGGAACATTTTGTTTTAGACTTGTCTCGATCTTATGGATATTGGCTCTTTACGCGTGCTTCATTTGGCATATTAGGTCACTTATCGACTACGAGTTTATAGGATGTTTTTGGCTTGCTCGAACTGCTTTTTTATTATGTTTGTCAAATTATCATATTCGATATGTTCATCAGAAACTTTATTTCATCGACAATCATCAATCTTCGGCCAAATAGGTCGTTTGATAAATTATTTATCACTCTCCGATGCTTGTTGAGGTGTATAGCATATCAAGCTTTTACAATAAAATAATCTTCCAAAACTCTTTATTTATGTACAAATGTTGTGTCATTTTACTTTTCCAAGTATATGTATATATATAATATTGACATAGAAAACTTTTAAATGAAGAAATGTCTTGCTGGTATGCATACACTTCTGCTGGTGGTGTGACTTGTTGGACTATCACTATAAGCTGAGTAACAACTCATCACTTAAATGATAAATTTTTATATATTCTAAATTAGTTTTCTGAATATAAATTTTGGGTGACATAAAAGTTCATTAAAGCTATTTATATACTCTAAATAATATTAATCATTGTCACCGATGTTTACTAATCTCAATAATAAATTATTCCAGCAAGTTAAAAAAACTGTAAGTCACTTCACATAATATTTAAATTTGGAAGATAACGTATGCATGTACATATATGATATACTACTATCAGTTACACACGTATCTATTAATCATGTTTACTTATTACACAATTGTTTATTTAACTACTAAAAACATTAAAACATATTTAATGGATTCACATTTCAATTATTATTATTTTTTTATCTAAACTATAGGGTTCAAGAGCAAACCCATACTTTTAGCGATTAACACATTTAAGACGTTTGACCATACTCAGACTAATACTCATTGAAAATTTGTTTACAGATTAATGATTTCATCTCTCTTTTCATGAGTGTGTTGAGTAGGGATCGAAATCGAGACATTCTTTAAGTCATTTCAATTATGTATTACGAAAAATAATACAACAATCAATGAATCAATTAACTAAATAACAAAAATAAGGAATATTAATTTCCTTTTCTTTTACCATACTAGTAACTAGATCTATAAAAAAATACCATGTTAATACTTAATAGCATCTTACCCGCAATACCAGATTGTACATTAGAGTAACACAAGACTTCGACAATATTTTTCCAACTGTACAAGTATACACAGCACACTTATTTAATAAATCTCCCAAAATTCGCATCTAAATTACCACTAATCGTCTCATTTACCATTTTCCTCTTCGTCTTCTCCAGATCTGCTCTCGCTCTCTCTCGGAGAGCTCTCGTCTCTGCGATCTCATTTCTCTGCAGAGCCAAAACCTAGACGCTCCACTCTCTCTCCTCTGATCTTATCCTCCACACACGTCGCCATGGCCGCCGCTGCCAATGCTCCCATTACCATGAAGGAGACCTTAACGGTAAATTCTCATTTTCTCCGATATTCGCACATCAGATCTCTCCGGATCGTGCACTTTTTGAATTTTCTGTTGTTCGTGTGTATTGTGGCTGTTTCTGGGAATGCTGTGTACTGTGATTTGAATGATTTGTTTGTTTGGTGTGAATTGTAGTTGCCGAGTGTTGGTATAAATCCACAATTCATCACGTTCACGCATGTAACTATGGAATCCGATAAGTATATATGTATCAGAGAAACGGCACCGCAGAACAGTGTTGTGATCGTAGACATGAGCATGCCTATGCAGCCTTTGAGACGGCCTATCACTGCCGATTCAGCTTTGATGAACCCCAATTCTAGGATTCTTGCGCTCAAAGGTACTTTTGATCTGTCTCGCGGCTTCTCTGGTTACTATTATCGTTCTGTTTGTGTCGATTTTATGTTTACAGTCTGTTGGAATTGGCACATTGCTGAAGTGTAGATAGTAGTGTAGTGTGATGATCTGGATTTTTGGAATTTGTCCGTTACGTAACGCCGTACATGCAATCATAGTCTGTTTGTGTAGATTTTACAATCATAGTCTGCTGGAATTGACACATTGCTTGAGTATAGATAGTAGTATAGTGTGAGTGTGAGGATCTGGATTTTTAGAATTTGTACATTATGTAATTCTCGTCATGCATTTTTGAGCTCAATTTTGCTATTTTGTATGATTAGCATTTGTTTAATGTTTATCAATTTTTTGCATCAATTTTGAAGCTCAAAGGTACTTGTGTCTGCATCTTGCGGTCTTGGTCTCTCTGGTTTCAGTTTGCATTCTGTTTGTATAGAATTTACGATCATAGTCTGTTGGAATCGACACATTGTTTGAGTATAGATAGTACAGTGGTGGTATGATCTAGATTTTTAGAATTTGGCCATTGCGACTCTTATCATGCATTTAATGTTCCGTTTCTGTTGCAATTGGATAGTTAGCATTTGTTTTATATTAATTAATTTTTGTATCAGTTTTGAAGCTCAAAGGTACTTTTGATCGCATCTTGGTGGTCTCTCTGATTTTATTTGCGGTTTGTTTGTATAGATTTTACGATCATAGTTTGGTGAATTGACACATTGCTTAAGTATAGATAGTAGGTAGTGCGATGATCTGGATATCTAGAATTTTTACATTATGTAACTCTCATCATGCATTTTTAAGCTAAATTTGTGTTGCAAACTTGGCTAGTTGGCATTTGTTTCATATTTAATTATATTTTTTTTGTATCAATTTTGAAGCTCAACTTCCTGGGACTACTCAGGATCACCTACAAATATTCAACATTGAACTGAAAGCAAAGATGAAATCGCATCAGATGCCTGAGCAGGTTATAGCTTAGCCCATTTTGCATGTTATTGATTACTTTGGCATGATTCTGCATTTTTTTTTGTTTGACAAGGTATATGATTGCTTTTTACGGGTTTTAAGCTTTTTATTTCTTGGTTTTTGTATAGATTGTCTTTTGGAAGTGGGTCACCCCAAAGATGCTTGGTCTGGTCACCCAGACCTCAGTTTATCATTGGTCAATTGAAGGTAACAGATATTCACTTTCTGAAAAATCATGTATATGATGCATTCTTTTTTGTACTTTCCATTAGATTGCTCTGTGTTATATTTCAAAAAAGGTTTGTATGTCAATATTTTCATGTTGGGTTTCATGTGTAGGTGATTCTGAGCCCGTGAAGATGTTTGAGCGGACTGCTAATCTAGCAAATAATCAAATAATCAACTACCGTTGTGATCCTACAGAGAAGTGGTTGGTTTTGATTGGAATTGCTCCGGGTGCAGCTGAGGTAATTCAATTTTTTTCTTCTTCCATGTCATTGTTCTAGTTCTGTCGGAGCTTCCATAATCCCCATGCTTGATTCCTTATCCATGTATCAAAGATGTAGTAACTGACATATTCTTGTTTCCCCCCTTGTTCCCCTGGTTGTAGAGGCCGCAATTGGTGAAGGGTAATATGCAGCTTTTCTCTGTTGATCAGCAACGAAGTCAGGCTCTTGAAGCACACGCTGCATCATTTGCTACATTCAAAGTACTTTATGTTTTTCCAATTTTGTCTTCTTTATCACGAGTTCTATCGTTTGTATGTTGTCCCAATGTCATGTTGGCTGCCTGAGTGTCATATCATAGTTCCTTTTTTATTGTCACGTGTAGGTTCCTGGAAATGAGAATCCTTCTATTCTGATCTGTTTTGCCACGAAGAGTTTAAATGCTGGACAAGTTATCTCAAAGTTACATATTATCGAACTGGGTGCCCAGCCAGGTCTGAGCACAAACCTTTAGTTTACATATGAACACCCATACATGTGTACACACATGTTCTATGCTTAGCTTTGCCATTTTTTTGGGATCCATAATAAATTATATTTTGGATTTTGCTTGCAGGCAAACCGTCATTTACAAAGAAACAAGCAGACCTATTCTTTCCTCCAGATTTTGCTGATGACTTTCCTGTGGCGATGCAGGTATCAACATTTTGTTTTGTTGAGTTATCTGATCTCATGAGTCATGTATGCTCTGTATCAATTTTTTTTCTTATTCTTAATGCAACAGATATCCCACAAGTATGGTTTGATATATGTGATCACAAAGCTTGGACTTCTATTCGTGTATGATCTGGAGACTGCTACTGCAGTTTATAGGAATCGAATCAGTCCAGATCCTATTTTTTTGACAGCAGAAGCTTCATCAATTGGTGGTTTTTACGCAATCAATAGGCGGGGACAGGTGTTGCTTGCAACTGTAAATGAAGCAACGATTGTACCTTTCATCAGTGGCCAGGTATGCTTATGATAATTTCCGTACCTTTTTTCACCATCTGTTGTGTTTATATTCTCATTTGGTGATTTTGCAGTTAAATAACTTGGCACTTGCTATTAATCTTGCCAAAAGAGGAAATCTTCCTGGTGCTGAGAATCTCGTAAGTAAATGCTTGTACATAATTCTTAATTTTTTCATTTTGTCTAATTTATTAGTATTTAAGTGGCAACATTAATTGCTCTCTTGGCTGAGCCATAAAATAACATCTCAATATAGTAATATATGTGATTGGTTGAGTTTTAATCACACCCTAGTCATGTCTATTAGAGCATTAACACTCCCAACAGTTAAACTGCATCTATAAATGTATCATCCTTGGAACAACACAACACGTATTTGTGACCCCTAATTACGCGCTTGTGTAATGAAGAGCAGTTAATAATCGTATTATTCAGAAGGGAGAATGATGAGCAAGGAATACCGTTTTTAATAGGGATCAGATATTAGTTTTATCGTGATTAAAGTCATTAGGTATTTAGGTTATGCTTGAATCCTAAGTGTTATATTAGTTTTCTGTGACGGTGTTAAGTCAAGAGAGAACTCGGGACTTGCAAGTGTTGTTTCTTTATTCTGTCTAATATGTGACTGAGTAAACTGAGTGCTTTATCATGATTTTTCCTAATTGGGTATTTTGTTTATCATATTTGTGCAAGGAGAATCTTCTTTTTATAGTTGGTATGGATGTGTCTTTGGTCCCATCTATTCTTTAACGATACAGTCGTTAGTTGATTTACTTTTACATTTATAAACTTAATGTTTGGTTTGGTAAAGTTCTATATAAAATTAAAGAAATCCCAGCATATCTAGAACTAGATTGGTTTTGGTTACAAGATTTTCATTTCCCACTTTGAGATATAGTCTTCAATGGTGACCATGTGTATAGTTTTAAGGTTAATTTCTGGTTTAATGTAATGCTTTTATTCTGATCAGCAGAAAGAATTGTTGTTCGAAGATTATTTTTAACTTATCTCTCAGAAAATGCTATATGAGCTTGAATATCCTAGTTTCATTCATTCTTTTACCTTCTAGACTGTAATTGTTTCGTTTTTGAACCACAATTGTTGAAGGTTCAATGAGTTTTGGGTTAGCTGACTCGCTTTTAATGCATTTCCTATGATTTTAATCCAGGTTGTCCAACGGTTCCAAGAATTATTTGCTCAGACAAAGTATAAGGAGGCTGCAGAACTTGCTGCAGAATCTCCACAGGGAATCCTACGTACTCCTGATACGGTTGCTAAGTTTCAGGTATCTGTTATAGATTGTTTTTGTTTTGTTCAGTTAACTTCCTTCCTGCATATAGCACTTATACCTAGATTATTTCAGGTAAAAATATTTTCTTAATTTGATTGTTGTTGTACATTGTTTTCATATTGCAGAGTGTTCCTGTGCAAGCTGGTCAAACTCCACCTCTATTGCAGTATTTTGGAACTCTATTAACTAGAGGAAAACTCAATGCTTTTGAGTCTTTGGAATTGTCACGCTTAGTTGTAAACCAGAATAAAAAGAATCATTTGGAGAATTGGTTGGCAGAGGACAAGCTTGAATGCAGCGAGGAGCTTGGAGATCTTGTGAAGGTTTGGTTTGGACGTTTTATATCAAATTCATAATACATTACACTTCAGAAACTGTTCATTTAAGTTTTCTATTTTATTTTAGCTGTTTTGAATCTTCAGAAAAGATAAAATTAAACTACCAAACAAAGTCATTTGTTGCATGTATTATGTGGTTTTGCATGATTGAGTGTTTTAGTACTTCTGGGTCTGATATCTTGTAGCACGTTTCTATTGTAGACGGTGGATAATGACCTTGCACTAAAAATTTATATCAAAGCTAGAGCGACTCCAAAAGTTGTTGCAGCATTTGCGGAGAGGAGGGAATTTGACAAGATTCTAATATATTCAAAGCAGGTATGTTGCATGTGTATTCCTTCTGCGACTAGAATCTTCATTTGAATTTTGATTCTCATTTTCGTTTGAAGTATTGCTATTTTTAGACTCTCATTTAATCACATATTTTCATCAATGTAGGTTGGATACACACCTGATTATTTGTTTCTTCTGCAAACAATTTTGCGGTCAGATCCCCAGGTAGGTTTGATTCTGCATGAGCAATCATTCTTTCATTTAACTCGCATTCTTTATTCTTCTGCATTTTAATTTGTTTGGAAAAAAGTATTCTTGATATGGGATAATTTTCCGGATGACAGGGTGCTGTAAATTTTGCTTTAATGATGTCCCAAATGGAGGGAGGCTCTCCTGTTGACTACAATACAATAACAGATTTATTCCTTCAGGTTCGATTTTGATATTTCAATGATGTTTTCGATAATTTATGTACAATCCAAAAGTAAAAAAGAAAGGTGATCTTGGACTCTTGGGTACAACACATCGTCATCTTTCTAAATTTTTAATTATATCCTGTTGCTATTTGGGCTGAAGCAGTTGTATTATCAAATTTCCTACCAGGGACGGGCTAACTATGTGTTGCTAACTGACAAGTATAGATTACTAAACCTTATTTTTATTTTTTAATAATTGGAGTTTTCTTTTGTTGAGCAGAGGAACTTGATTCGTGAGGCAACAGCCTTCTTGTTAGATGTGCTGAAGCCAAATCTTCCTGAGCACGGATTCCTTCAGACGAAGGTTAAATCTCATTATCTAGCTTGATAAGTTGTGTATTCTGGTTCCATGTTTTTTCCTTACAAGTTTAATAACCTGTTCTATTTAGGTTCTTGAAATCAATCTTGTTACTTTTCCAAATGTCGCTGATGCAATACTAGCCAATGGTATGTTCAGTCATTATGACCGTCCACGTATTGGTCAACTATGTGAAAAAGCTGGTCTATATATCCGGGCCCTTCAGGTACATTTGCTGCCTTACACCTTGATGACTTGTTTAGGATGCTTTTTATTTCCCGGTCTCAAATGTTTATATCACATGCAGCATTACTCTGAGTTACCTGATATCAAACGTGTCATCGTGAATACACATGCAATTGAGCCACAGGTTTGCACCAATTTTTTTGTAACTTAGTTAAATGTGATTTGCCCACCCTTGTTTCCCCCCTTCTAAGTTTGCATTGCTTTTCAGTCTCTTGTTGAGTTCTTTGGAACTCTCTCTAAAGAATGGGCTCTTGACTGCATGAAAGATCTTCTAATGGTCAATCTCAGGGGCAATCTTCAGATAATTGTTCAGGTAAGATATTTTCTTTGAGCTGGGTTGTCACTATATATATTTTTTCAATTGAGCATCACTCAAACTTGAATGTGCAGACTGCGAAAGAATATTGTGAGCAGTTGGGTGTTGATGCGTGCATTAAACTCTTCGAGCAGTTCAAGTCCTACGAAGGATTGTACTTTTTCTTGGGGTCATATCTGAGCTCCAGGTATTAAGAAATGATTAAAAAAGAAAAGAAGAGAAAAAAAAACAGATTAATTATTGTTATACCATGGTTAATTTGTTTATTTTTTTGTTTTTTATATATACTAAACAACTCAGTGACCCTTAATATTATTTCTGAATAGCGAGGATCCTGATATTCACTTCAAGTACATCGAATCAGCTGCCAAAACTGGTCAGATCAAGGAAGTAGAACGCGTGACTCGGGAGTCAAACTTCTACGATCCTGAAAAGACAAAGAACTTTTTAATGGAAGCCAAGCTTCCAGATGCACGTCCTCTGATTAATGTCTGTGATCGTTTTGGATTTGTTCCAGACCTCACCCATTACCTTTACACAAACAACATGCTGAGATACATTGAAGGTTATGTTCAAAAGGTAAATTTTTTTGCAAAGACTATTATATTATATATTTTCAATATCTTAGACTATGAATTATTGTAATGCATCCCTTTCTGTTTGATAGGTCAATCCAGGAAATGCTCCTCTAGTTGTAGGGCAGCTGTTAGATGACGAGTGTCCCGAAGATTTCATTAAAGGTCTCATTCTTTCAGTTCGTTCTCTTCTTCCAGTTGAGCCCCTTTGCGAGGAGTGTGAGAAGAGGTACGTAGCGTCCTTCAATGACTTGTTTCTGCAAAATCATTCTTATTTTTCTTAAATTTACTTTGCTTCTTTTTGCAGGAATCGTCTTCGTTTACTCACTCAGTTCTTGGAGCATCTTGTAAGTGAGGGGAGCCAAGATGTGCATGTTCATAATGCTCTGGGTAAAATCATCATTGACAGCAATAACAACCCAGAGCATTTTCTCACAACCAACCCATATTACGATTCACGAGTTGTCGGTAAATATTGTGAGAAACGGGATCCCACCCTTGCTGTTGTCGCATACCGTAGAGGACAATGTGACGAAGAACTTATCAATGTCACCAACAAAAACTCCTTGTTCAAACTCCAAGCCAGGTTTGTATTTCCTTGTTCACATTTAGGGCATAATTTTACATTTCAGTGCTATGACTGGGCAACTAATGCTATCCACTTCTTTTTTTATCAGATATGTGGTAGAACGCATGGACGGTGACCTTTGGGAGAAAGTTCTTACTCCTGATAATGAGTATAGAAGGCAGCTAATTGATCAAGTTGTCTCCACCGCTTTGCCTGAAAGCAAGAGTCCTGAGCAAGTTTCAGCAGCTGTAAAGGCTTTCATGACTGCTGATCTTCCACATGAACTGATTGAACTACTTGAGAAGATCGTTCTCCAAAATTCTGCCTTTAGTGGAAACTTCAACCTCCAAAATCTACTTATCTTGACTGCTATTAAAGCTGATCCTTCCAGAGTTATGGATTACATTAATAGATTAGACAACTTTGATGGACCTGCAATTGGGGAGGTGGCTGTGGAAGCTCAATTGTTTGAAGAGGCTTATTACATCTTTAAGAAGTTCAATTTGAATGTTCAGGCCGTGAATGTCCTGTTGGATCACCTTAAGAGCATTGATCGAGCTGTTGAGTTTGCATACCGTGTTGAAGAAGGTGCTGTCTGGAGCCAGGTGGCCAAGGCCCAACTCCGGGAGGGATTAGTGAGTGATGCAATTGAATCGTTCATTCGCGCAGATGACGCCACACAATTCTTAGAAGTTATACGGGTTGCTGAGGATGTGAATGAATACCATGATTTGGTGAGGTATCTTCTAATGGTTAGGCAGAAGGTCAAAGAGCCCAAGGTGGACGGTGAACTAATTTACGCATATGCGAAGATTGATAGACTGGTTGAAATCGAAGAGTTCATTCTTATGCCAAATGTTGCTAATCTTCAACTTGTCGGGGATCGATTATTTGATGAAACCTTGTATGAGTCTGCCAAGATCATATTTGCATTTATTTCTAACTGGGCGAAGTTGGCTTGTACACTAGTGAAGCTTGGACAGTTTCAAGGTGCTGTTGATGCAGCTCGGAAAGCTAATAGCTCGAAAACATGGAAGTTTGTTTGCTTTGCCTGTGTAGATGCTGAAGAATTCCGTTTGGCTCAGATATGCGGTCTCAATATCATCATTCAGGTAGAGTATTATTTACTATTTTTTGGGTTAGATTTTTCTGCACCCCTAGAAATCGGTTGGTGATGATTATTAACCCGTGGAATGATATTTTTGCCCTTAATATTACTTTTAAATTTTCAAATAAATGTCATACAAATAAAAAATTGTATTATTGCTTGTTATACAAACCCACTGTTTTATTCAATCTCTCATATACCTGCTTTATGTTTTAGCTCGTTATACTTAAACATTTTTCTGTTTTCTAATTGCTCGGTTCTGCATATTTTGACATTCTAGGTGGATGATTTGGAAGAGGTCAGCGATTATTACCAAAACAGGGGGTGCTTTAAGGAACTCATATCTCTCATGGAGAGTGGATTGGGATTGGAACGTGCACATATGGGAATTTTCACCGAGCTGGGAGTTCTATATGCAAGATACCGTTATGAGAAGCTTATGGAGCATATTAAGCTGTTCTCAACCCGTCTCAACATTCCCAAGCTGATCCGAGCTTGTGATGAACAGCAGCACTGGAAAGAGTTGACGTATCTATATATCCAATATGACGAGTTTGATAATGCTGCAACCACTGTAATGAACCATTCTCCAGAAGCGTGGGATCACATGCAATTCAAAGATATTGCGGTTAAAGTTGCAAATGTTGAGCTTTACTACAAGGCAGTGCACTTTTATTTGCAAGAACATCCCGATCTGATCAATGATGTTCTTAATGTACTTGCCCTCCGTGTTGACCATACCCGTGTGGTGGATATAATGCGAAAGGTACTCATGTTTTATATTGTTAAAATTGCTTTATGTTACTGCCGTTTTCGAAGGACACTACAAAAAAACAGCCAAATTTGTGAGCACAAAAATTATTAGGAAATGGCAAGCAAACTGTTTGCTTGCCAAATTTCCCAGATCAAATTTTCAGCGTGAAATTTAGGCGGCTAATAACCTCCTCGAAAATTGTCACCATTTTGCTTGCCAATATGGCGAGGAAGGGTCTTCCTCGTCATTTGTCAACTCTTAGTAAAATTTTGGTTTTTTATTTATTTTTTCTTCTCACAATTGGGGTATATCCTTGCCATGTGCTCACTATTGCGGTATTTCCTTGCTACTAAGTTTTGCTTGAAAATCGAACAGTTTCTTTGTAAATTGTCAAAAATAATTTTGATGTTTATATTCATATTCCTTTTGGATTTCAGGCTGGGCATCTCCGTCTTATCAAGCCGTACATGGTTGCGGTTCAGAGCAACAATCTCTCTGCTGTGAATGAAGCTTTGAATGAGATCTACATAGAGGAAGAGGACTACGACAGACTTCGTGAATCAATAGATCTGCATGACAACTTTGATATGATAGGCATGGCACAGAAGGTAAGTTCAAACATGTCACTTATTGCTAGAGGTGGCAAATGGGCCAACAGCCCATGGGTCATCGCTGATTTGGCTCGATGATACCGGGGCGGCAAATAGTGCCCCGATAAACACGCCTGTCTTTTTTTTTAGCTTGGCTGTTTAGGTCCAAGCCTGAACTGACTTGGCCTGATTCCGGTCCGCAGCCTATTTTGCTAGCAAATTGAGCTGTAGCCCGCTGGCCATTACTGTCCCCAGCCCGACAAAAAGTGGTCTGATAAGCATACTTTTGTATTCGGCCTGGCCCATTTGCCAGCTCTACTTATCGCTAATCTTGTAACTTGTTTTTACAATATTGAATCTGTTTGAGCAGATTGAAAAGCATGAACTTCTTGAGATGAGACGTGTTGCAGCTTATATTTACAAGAAAGCAGGAAGATGGAGGCAGTCTATTGCATTGTCAAAGAAAGATAATCATTACAAGGATGCCATGGAGACGTGCTCACAGTCGGGTGACCGTGAACTTTCAGAGGAACTATTGGTCTATTTCATTGAGCAGGTACATTTCTCCTCAGTTGTTTTGTCAATCTCATTTAGCTTCTTTTTTCCCGAATTCAAGTAATTTTCTTTGGCTGGTCCGGTGTTGTGCTTGATGCTCTTTTCTTCTTTCCTTTTATTGTTGTGTATGCTTGATTTGTTGGGCGAATATGAACGTTCCCATGAAAACCATGTTCTTTTGCAGGGAAAGAAAGAATGCTTCGCGGCGTGCCTCTTCGTTTGTTACGATTTAATCCGGCCAGATGTTGCTCTTGAGCTAGCATGGATAAACAATATTATAGATTTTGCCTTCCCCTACCTCTTGCAGGTGATCTTTTTATTTCCGTCCCCAGTCGTTCTCGTATTTGAAATTCAAACGTTATGTTCTTCTTAACCTTATTTATTTTGCTTTGAAGTTCATGCGTGAGTACACACACAAAGTTGATGAACTTGTGAAGGATAAAATCGAGTCTCTTAGTGAAGTAAGAGCAAAAGAGAAGGAAGAGAAGGACATGGTTGCTCAGCAGGTACAACTCTATGCAATAATATTATTTTCGGAAGTGCATGATTTCGTATTCTTCTTCTTTGGTTGCATCTTATAGCGTTTCAATATCTTAACAAAATTATTCCGTAGCACGAGTCAATAATTTTTTCCAACTTCTTATCGGCCCTAGCCTTTCCCATTAAGTGGCAAGTCACATTAGGACTGATAAAAACACGTACGGCCCGATCCATTTAGACCTGCATCCCACACTGCTAGGTCTACCTGTGGACACTCAAATTTTGACACATTTTTGTGGGTTAGGGTAATGTAGACCTGATTATTTTTGGGTCTGGTTTACCACGGAAAAGTGTGGATAAGAGTGAGCAACCCGCTTGAACCTGTACCTCTTGTGGGTCTGTTTTGGGTTAGGTATTTTCAACCTGAACTCAAAATCCCTCGAATTGCCAACTTTATGTCTCTGTGATCAACTAAATTCATGACAACAACTCATTTGTTGCCCTTACTGGTATCCCGATACAGATTAATAGATCCTACATTTACAAATCAACTTTGCTCACCTGTTTGATTGCTGCGAATAATAGACATGACCTCACTATGTATATTTTTCTTTTTCTGCAGAATATGTACGCCCAACTGCTGCCTCTGGCTTTACCAGCACCTCCAATGCCGGGAATGAGTGGTCCTCCACCTCCAATGGGAATGGGCGGTGGTTACGCACCACAACCTCCCATGGGCGGGATGGGGATGCCTCCAATGCCGCCTTTTGGCATGCCGCCTATGGGCTCATACTAATACCCGACTCAGTGAACTCAAGGCCGCCGGCAATAGTGAATATAACGACTCGTAAGTGGTGAGGTACAATGTTTTTGAATCAATGAGTTCAACTCGTAACTGTTCGTTTTCCTCGTAAATCGAACATTTGGAGGCTAACACTTGAATCACAATCACAGAGTCATCGTTAATTTTTTGTGTGGAATTCTTTTGGGTTGCAGAAACAATGTTTTCGAGTCTTTTGACCCTTAGTTACACTATCATGTGACCTCGAATGGTTGTTTTCAAGGTTATTGTGGCATTTTTACCTCATGTATAGGGTATAGTTCTATTGGGAGCTTTTGATTTGTAAGTTGTTGAGAGTTGAGACAACATTTTAAGGCCATCACTTTTGAGATTTGGAAATTTTGTATTCACCTATTTTACCTTTTAATGTTAATTTCATTATTGCTTAGAATTCACAATTGATTTCTCCAGTTATTGTCTTCAAATAATTCATCATTTTTCATGAGTTCGCCGGTACCTATGCCTAAGCCTAATGGGTCAAGCAGTTGAGAGCTTGATTTCCTTATGGAAGGTCTCGTGTTCGAGAGCTCCAAACACTCTATGATGGGACTCGAACCTGAGATTCCTGAGAGCAACCAAGAGACATTAACCACTTGATTTGATAATAAGATTTGAACTTGAAACTTACGAGGAGATTTAAGAGGTTGTTAACCACTTAATCTAATGAGTGTTGGTCGAGAAGTCGATTAATGTTCACGTTTTTACATTGGTAATTGTTTAGAAATCATTTAGAATGTGTTTTTGTACCGGTAAATGTCTGTCACTGATTAATTATCTGCAAGCGGTGTTGCAAGAAGTGGATATGCATCATTTTCTTTTGCTGCAGAACACTTGCAATACAATTATGGATGAATCTTCATTTTATTCATTAATGTGAAACACATTGACAAGATTGAACGTACAAAGACTATTCAATGCGAAAATAATAGACAAATCAAGTTTCAAAAAATTAAAGTTATGAAATTATACGAAAATATTATGACAATTCGAACTACAAGCTTAATCGGAACAAAAAAGTTAAACATTTTTGTTTGTAACTTTTTATTGATCCTATCGTGTTTCATTAAGTGACAACACTTTAAACCTACGAAAAATGATTCAATTCAAACACATTGATTTCTTGTAAGATGCAACACACCAAACACGTCATTACACTGGACCCAGGCAGGCGCAGAGTTACACTGCGCCAGGTGGGGACATAATTATCCCGACTCCCAAACACTCTCTATATCTTCACTGTAAAGTGAAAAACCTCTCTCCCTCTCCGTCTCTCTCCTCATTTGGCGTAAACCTCCATTGTCTAAGCCACCTATATAAACCCTCCTCTCTCTCTCTCTCTCTCTCTCTCAAAAGCCCTACGCTTCAACAATTCTCCAATCTCTCTCTCTCTGTGAAATGGCAAGCACCTATCCCGAGCGCAGAGAAGAGGAAGAGGCCGTCGCCGGCGACGACGAGGACACCGGAGCTCAGGTCGCTCCCATCGTCAAGCTCGAGGAGGTTGCAGTCTCCACTGGTGAAGAAGATGAGGACGCCATTCTCGATCTGTAAGTCTACCGATCATCTCTCCCCAGGGTTTTTCGATCTTTTGATGTTGACGATTTGCTTTTTGTTTCAGGAAAGCTAAGTTGTATCGCTTCGATAAAGATGGAAATCAGTGGAAGGAGAGAGGCGCTGGAACTGTCAAGCTCTTGAAGCACAAGGAGTCCGGCAAGGTTCGGCTCGTTATGAGGCAATCGAAGACTCTCAAGATCTGTGCCAATCATCTCGGTTTGTTTTCTTCCTCAGATGTTGATTTGTACTTGCTTTGGCTTCTTTGTGGTTGGATTTTGTTCTTCAATTGTGTTTTTGTGCAGTTCTGCCTACTATGTCGGTTCAGGAACATGCTGGAAATGAGAAGTCCTGTGTGTGGCACGCTGCTGACTACTCCGATGGAGAGTTGAAGGATGAGCTCTTCTGCATTAGATTTGGATCAGTGGAGAGTGAGTTTTTTCTAACACTTGCTATTTTTTTTAGTTTGTTTTAGCTAATTGAAGTGTCCGTACATAGTTCTTGTGTCTGAATTTTAGATTATCTCAGATTCTGATGCTATTGTTTGCTGTTCTGAACTTTACATTCTGCAAGGTCAATCCAATATTTGGATCAGTCAGTAAGCTAGTGTAATCAAGATCAAAATAGAACACTATTTGATCGTGAATTTGAATCATTGAAGTTAGATTTAGTGTGTGCTGGATTGTTTCTGTGCCTCTCAAGCAACAGATGCAATGCTTCTGAGTATTAATAACATAGCAATATCATTTCTCTTAACTCACTTGATGGTGTTTGGTTGATGGAAACCTCATTCCCTTGTACAATCTCTGAATGTACTAGCATTTTTTTAATAGTAGGATGTGAGAACTGAATTTGTAATGGTTGAGAACTTGAGATACTTGTGAAGTGGTTATTAGAACGCTTTCTCAGAAATGAAGTGTGGCTACTAAAACAATGTATCAGAAATTCATGCAATGCTATTTTTTCCAAATATGATGCATTAGGTAGCTTGTTTAGTTTGAATATAGAACTCTAATATTATAAGTTGCGGCATAGTTATTAGAACAAAGTATTAGAGATAAACTGAATACATGATTCATGCAATGTGATGATGTTGCTATGTATTCTCTTCAAATATTAAGCGTATAATTTATGTTTGAATGTAGAAGTATTAAATTATACTTCCTCAGTCCCAAAATGAGCGTCTCTTTCCAATATTTGTGTGAAAAATCAATGATTAGATAGTTAGACTTGTATATTCCCCATTATACCCCTGTTTCCTTTCCTCTCTTCTAACCATCTCAATGAGTTTAAATTAACTTATATTAAGGATAATGCTGGTAATTCACTAATTAACCGAAAATAAAAGTGGTGTTTCTAGATGATATACCTAGATGATATTGTTGGGAGTAACATATATCTATACCCTACAAGGGCTCTTTTCTTGATATGCTATTGGTTTGTAATTAATAGTTATATGGTCACTCTTTTCTTTTAACTATGGCAGTGTATATTGATAACCATGGTGTTTTAGCATGTATAGATTATGCATATTTGTGGCTATATGTAAAATTTGTTGTGATTCATTACTAGGATGTCACTTAACTCGGCTACCGGTGCTTGACAGTCCCTATTTTCTGTGAATAAGCAAAATAAGGAAAACTTGGATCCTGTTGACTTGTTCTGCACAAGTAAATACTATTGTAGTTTATGCATCATTTTTATCATCGAAGTTTTGTTATTACTAATAACATCTACCAATAGTTGTGAAGCTCCTACTGGAGATCCAAATATTGCAATTATGCATGCATTTGAATTTCACTTTTATAATCATTTGGAAATCAAGTGATCTGCTGCTTGTTTTATTGCCTCCTAGAAAAACTCTCGTTTGTTTTTTACCAGCTATATAAAGTCATATGCAATTTGAACGTATTTGTCCGTTAAAATGCCAATACATTAGTCTTCATTATGATAGAAGTGATCACCAATAGGTTTTAATGATTGTTTTTGTAGATTGCAAAAGCTTCATGGAAAAGGTTCAAGAAGTTGCTGAATCCCAACAGAAGAAAGAGGAAAACAAGGATGCATCTGCAGCAGCTGGCCTTCTGGAGAAGTTGAGCGTTGTAGAGAAAAAACCCGAGGAGAAAGCTGAGGAAACAAAGGCTGATCCCGAGAAAGAAGTAGCCGATAAGAAAGGTGAAGAGCCCGCCTCCTCAACTTAAAACTGGATCTGTTTATTACGTTACATCATGCTTGTCAAGCTGAGGATAGTTTCCCGACCTTTCCTGCCCAAACCTTTGCATATTTAGGCTGGTGAAATTTACTGGGTCGGATTTGCCGGCTTGAGTGGTCCCGGGTCTTATAGAGTCTGTCAAGATGTGGTCAAAGTCGGAGTCGGTATTTGAATGTCGGGGGGTTATCTCTTTCCAGTTTGGGTATGGTTAGAGAGTTTCATTTAGGGGATTTTGATACTATTTATTTACTTGGTGCAAGTCACGGGAGGGTCTGGGATATAATTACTTGATTTGTGCAGAGTCGGGAATTGTCATATCTTATATTTTATCAGCAAAAAAATGTGTGCTACTTTGTTTCAATCGTCATTTTCTCGTCTTTTGCTACGCCTTGCATATCACATTTTGTTTTGTGTTTGTTGAATGAGGTGTTCCTTTCTATCCAAATTGAATTTTGAAGGTTCTGCTCTGTTAGCTGAAATGTTGATTACTAGATTTGGAAGTACATTTTGTACGCCAAATGGCTGATGACAAACGTCATGCAAGTGCTTTTCATACTGAACTTATTCTCTGGAAGTGAGTTTGGGTTTATCCGATCCGAACTGCAATTTAATCAGACCCCGTACCCGAAACCCGGGTTAACCCAAACAAGCTTGGTAGTTTCAAACTTTCAATTTAGGATTGTATTTTACACGTTTGTACATGAATAGTCTAAAGTTTTATTTTAATTTTGATTACTCTGTACTATGTCGGGAGCCTCTCCGTCACGGAATATTTCATTTTTTAACAGAATATTCTTTTTTTTTATCGTGTGCCATGCATATGACTAATTTTTTTAAAAATGCTCATTTTGCTCTTCTTCAGTTTAAAATTTTCGGTGACCAATTATCGTTGGAAACTGCAAAAACTCGCCGAAAGTTTCATAAGTTTGCCATAATTTTCAAAAATCGCCGAAAAACTCAAAAATCAAGTGAAATCATGTGCAAAACGTGTAAAGTACATGGTAGTTAAAAGTTAAAATAAAACTTTAGATATTTATGCAATTACCCATTGAGTTTGCCATGAAGAGAAGTACCTAGCGATTTGGATTTGGTTAGGTTACTTCACATCCAATCTGATTTAAAATTGACATGATTTGATTTGATCAAAAGTTGAAACGAATTCACATATTTCACAATAAAATCTAAAATTTGATTTTATTTGAACAAATCCGATTTGAAATGATGTAACTTGTTTTTTATTGGATTTAAATGAGCATTTTATCAATTTAAACCCTAACAATCTCGTTTGAATTGGATATGAATTGCACTACTATGTATATTTGCAATGCAGCTTAAATGGATTGGGCCAATAAAATGCTCATGTAACTTTTGTTCATTATAATAGGTCTCGCAACAGCCGCCTATAGAGTGTTAAGGCGCTTGATTCTCTAGAGATCTCAAATTTGAATATTAATTGTTACGTTTGCTGATAAAAAATAAAATAAAAATCTCGTTACTTATTAAAGTTAGAATTAGATCAATAAAAAGCGGTTCCCTAAGTATGATGAGTTTTTTTGCAGCTTTAGGTTCAAAGGTAAAAAGCTTGTGTATCTTTTGTGGAAAGCATGTGACACATGCTAAACCCGAGCAGGTTGAGTTAGAATTAAGTTATTGTTATATGAAATGGAGATTATCAAACAATTCTCTTTGCAGGTTATGAAGCATTTGACATTGACAATTCAAGTGTCCAATCAGGTTGAATTTTTTTAACCCAAATCCGGCATGTACGGGTCTTGACTTTCGATTTTCATTGGTAAAACATATAGTTTCGTCTAACATAATTCAAAAACTGACCAGATCTATTTTGTACAGTTTAAATTTGAAAACAAAAAGAGTTTTATCGGTAAAGTCGTATTGTTCTGCACAGATAATAAATGAATCCACATAAGCAAATCTATAAGAACCAAGAACCTAATGTTACTTTACACATAAACCAAACATTTCTCCATAATCTCCCTATTACATTCACCATTAAAATGACCCACAAAGCAAGCCAAACAATTCTGAAATTAGGACTCACATTATTGAGCCATAAATACATGAAAATGATGGCACACCTAACTGACCCACAGCTTTCACTTTTTGGTATAAGGGTTCAATTCATTAATTATGAATTTTGCATTCCCTCCTCGTGCAATGTACTAACAATTATTAGGATTTTCGTACAATTGAAAGTCAAATGAGTACAAGAGAAACAAACATAGGCAGATTTGGTTGTTAATTGTTGTTAATTGTAGGTCCTATAAACCCAACCCTAACCTCCAATCTTACATATTTTTGTGTGGCTATGGCTTTATCCCAATAACTTGGGAAGTAGAAGGAAAATAGAGTTGAGATTAGGTTTTTTTGGGGAGATGGATTGGTTGCGTTAGTAGGAGGTGTCACGAGGGAGTATCGCCCGATGAGTCTCACTACAAAAATAATCGATTTTTGTGACCACAAATTCATTGATTGTCGCAGAATGTGTCACAAATGCGGATGATGGTCATAAATATCAGTTGGGTTGTTACAGATAAAAGTTCAATATGTGAATTGGCAGATTTTTTGTCGCTAGAAGTAGTGTTTCAGCGACATCAATCTTTCGTCGCGAAGTTTCTAACATCCGTGACAAGATATTTTGACGACCGCCAATTTTAGGCTTAGGCGACGAGATCGGGGTTCTGGCGACGGAAAGAAGCTGTTGCAGAAAGTAAGACGAACACTACCCGATCAAAGAAACAAGTTTAGGTCTAAAGACGAACACTCAGCAAGATAAATGGTGATTTCACTTGGTCTTTTGAGGTACGAGGTTCGAGATTTGATGTTGTTACGCTTGCTAATAAAATAAAAAAGTGTAGGTCTAAAGAGTCCTGATCGGGGAAGCAAGCCTCGTAGTGGCAAAAACGGCGTGACAAATCCTTGGTTTTAAATAGGGTTACACAAATAATGAGAATATACGTTCACTTTACTATATTTGATGTGTAAGATATTGACTTCAGTCGAGATAGAGTTTGCCTTGCACGATTAGAAGCTTTGGAGAGTGAGGAGATCGTGTCTAGTTCTCGGGAGAGTTGGTGGATGTTACTTGTAATAATTGTGGTTTTTTGTAGCCGTCTAGAAGTTGTCGAGAGATGTTTCTGGTGTATGAGACTTTTACGGATATCAAAATATTTTAGGTTTCGGGAGATATTGCTTTAGATTTCGTAAAAAGAAAAAAATTATTTTGTAAATCAAATATGCAGTAATAGTAATTGGGTCATTTTACATGACTTATTTTGTGTGCAAAATCTCTAAGGGTCGTTCGTTTAGTTTTTCATAAAAATAAAGAATTGGAATTGAATTATACTTTCTTAGGAATTGAAATATTCAAAAATGTGAATATTTCAAATTCCACCCCCTACCATGGAATTTCA
>JAYMTK010000302.1:0-24729 GCA_036897405.1 Pelargonium myrrhifolium
TCATCACCTCATTGGTTTTGTTAAGTTGCAACTGATATAACTTTATATCAGTCAACTGATATACATTTTACCCTTTTTTTAAAGACTAATTATCATTAACAAATTTGAAATATATATCAATAATTGAAATTTGAAATATATATCAATAATTTAAAAACAATTATCCTAAACAAATAATTTGAAATTGATATATATATATATATATTAGATTCCTAGTGACCAGCACATAATACCAACCAACAATATAAACCCTTTTTCATGTATCATTGGATGAAAACAAAATCAAAACAAATTAAATAGGAACAGATGATGACTATCAAATCTTTCAATAACTTCATAAACTGATTATATATTTTGCACCCTTTTTCTTAGGAGAGGGTCACCATAAACATTCTGAAAATTCTACAGTTGCAAAAGAAAATTCAGCCAGTCACTTACCCACAGTGGAGGCAAGCTGACAAAACAGTCTGCATTCTAAAAGCAACATTATTTGACATATTTTGTAGCTACTTGAGAATATCCCATCTTCCCATCCATGACTGGAAATTTTCAGAAAGAAAAAAATATTGCTGGCCAAATGGTAATTGATCCACATATTGAAATGAATACCTGCAGCAGCAACATCAAATAACATTACTAATTAACAAACAAGGAAAGAAAATGTGTGCATATGAACTGAACATAAACACAACAAGCAAAATGATTCAATCACACTTCAACATTGTGTCAACGGGGCGGGGCAGCCCTGCATGATGCACAATACGCTTAACAGAGACCAGGTGCACATGTTCAAACCACCCACAATTCATCGTGGTCAAGTTCAAACCAATAAAGACTGTCCACTTTGTAGAAGGGAGATGTCAGTCATTGAGTTCATTAGATTTTCAAGGTTTTAGTAATGGGAACCAAATTATTTTCATTTACCCCTTTAGTAATTAACTTGTATAAATTACTGAAAGAATGATAACAACAATATTCAAGCACTCCATAATGCACATCATATGACCGATCCTTGTGCTTTAGATTATTTTTTAAGCAAATACTTTCTCCTCCCCAAAATGAGTGTCCTCTTTCTATTTTGAACAAAAATAAGAAGTTAGTTAGTGTGGTATATTTACTTTTGTATCCTCATGGTCATGTGTTAAGGGATATTATTGAATTCATGCACAACTAACTTACTAAATAAGGAAAGAGGACACTCATTTTGGGACAAAATTTAAAGAGAAACAAGGCACTCATTTTGGGACGGAGGGAGTAATACATAAGATATTAAGAAGGTATGGAGAAGAACCATCACAGAATTACTCTCTCTCTCTTCCAAATGCAATCAGAAAATGTTCATATGCATAAACAAGAAAGTTAGAGAGGTGGTCAATTAAGTACCTGTACAGGATATAGACCAGTATGATGGATCTCTCAGGTGCACTGCAGCACTTTCTGAGGATCAAGTTGCCCACTACAGTAACTGGATGGGACAGCAGAAAGTTCCTGCCTCCCTTTCCACTCTTCACCAGGCTTTAACGTGATTGGTCTTTCAATTGCAGCAGCCTCCACACAAAGCATATGCTTGTAGTCCTCGTCTCCTAAATCAACAATGGCTTTTGCTTTCTTATCCCAGGGATTCCAAACCACTGCATGAATGTGTAAAAACATAAGTTACATCCCAGGTATGAACTTGCACCACATATAATCTAATGCATTCTCAGGTACTATCTGTTTGTATCCACTTCATCTCACAGATGCAAATATCATAATATCTATGCTAACTAATTAGTCACTCAAACCCAGGTTCAAAATTAAAGTTGAAAGTATAACAATAATTCGGCATCTCTATATTCAACGCTTACGGACCGACTGTAAGATAATGCACAACCTATGAAGCATGGGTAGGGGAATGAGTATCTGGCACAACAATATGACTAATTTTATAAAATCCTAGGTACAGCTACGTAGATGGTACTAAAAATACAAAACTATTAATTAAACATATATTTAAAATTATTAATATGTAGGCTAAAAAGTCTAACTAAATAATTATTGGTAACAAAGACCACATTTAAAAAATTAAGACCTAAACAAACATTTAAATGAGAATGAGAAGATGAAACACAAGGATAGATTTCTGATTTTACATAGATTTTTAGGAGAGTGGGAATAGGAAAGAAGACGGGCAGAAGAGACAGAATGAGAACAGCAAAATAACATTATTCTAGACTGAATAAATAGATTCTTGGTATTTACATAATTTACTGCTTCATCTATTCGGAGATTTTTTTTAAGAACCGTTGTTTTATTAAGTTTTTTTAATGTGTACCCAATATATTCGACCAATCCAAGCCTTGCACAAATAAAAAACATTGTGTACTTATTTTGGGTTAACTACCCAGTATCCATACAACAAAAATGACAACAAGTCATTTCCCAAAGAGAATACCGGGTTGGCTACATGAATCTTTTAACAGTACTTTTTGAGATCCTTTGCTCGTATTCTCTTCCTCCACTCTATTATATCCAATGCTAAATCTTCTGTTATTACACATTGTCTCATTACTTCACACCATGTAACTTAGGTCTACTCCTACCACTACCCTTCTCTTGGTTTCTCCTTGTGAAATTCCAATAATAGGCTAAACGATTGTTGGGTTATTCCACATCGGCTGTAAAACAGGATGGTGCTTGATTTACAAGTGTAAGGGGATGTCTCACCATTTGACCTACCTTTTGGGGCCTCGGGATGAGAAGGCCCAATAGCACTTCGCAGGTGGTATCAGATCTGGTTTACCAAGGTTCATCACTCTTATTTGGATTCTCTCACATTTCCTCACAGGACCACTACTCTCTCTACCCTCTACATGTCCAAACCCCCCTACAGAACTTTCCTTTCAACTTTAAAAGTATTCTCTTGTCACAAAAAAAAAAAAAAAAACTCATTCAGCTAAAAAGGAAAGTGAATAACTAAGGAGATTACAATAGAGGAGATTATGGACATTAATGTAATTGAGAACCCATTTTTTTTTTTATATATATTTAAATTTTTATTATCAGCTAGCTACCAACACGGAAGCTCGAACTGGAGACCTCAAGTGAGTGAAGCACCTTAAGCCACTTGCCCTAATGCGTGTTCATAATTGAGCACCCATATTATAATTAATTTTTAGATTTATTCTCTAACACTAGGTGATAACCTTGAGATTGGAGAAGAAAAATGAGAGGTTGACAATGTGACCGACGATCATTGTGCACCATGTGGCGGAGAATGGCAAGTGGAGAAAGTTGCGTTGTTCCCGCGAAAGGAAAGAGACAACACTGGTGTCACAAAAACGTTAGTCAAACACCAGAAAGAGGGTCATGAGAGATCGCCAAAGGAGAGCACCGAGAGAGATCGTTGGGTCTATTTTCTTAAGGTTGAATTGCTTACAAGGAGAAAGAAGAGGACCAAAACCAATTAAGAGAAAGTTAGAAAACTTTCATGAAATTATGCAGAGAGAGGTTGGTTGGACAAGCAACCTAAGGTTGTCACCGAAACAATGGAAACTTCAGTAGACTCTCAAAACAGAAAATCAATAGATTTTGATACCATGTAGAAATATAAGAGAAATTATAACATTGATCTTAATATGAGTACATAGGAGAGCCTATTTTATAATCTTGATAATCAAACCATCAATGATAAACTAAAAAGGAAGCTAAATAACTAAAGAGATTACAATAGAGGATATTGTGAACATTAATATAATTTAGAATCTATATTAGTTCTAATATATTTTCAGATTTATGTTTTAAAAAGGTGAAAATCTAAGGCTACTATCCTCTGTTGTGTTGCTAACACTCACCCAGAATCACTTTACAATCCTTTACGCTTCTACCATCTCTCACTGTAAGGATACAGTCTACTTGACTAGTTTATTGTCGGTCCTTAAAGTAATTATGAGAGAATCTTGTTGCTTAAATTAAGCGTTTGCTAAGCACAAATCATAAGTATCCAAAAGTACCAGTACCCAGTACCCAGTAAATACCCGATACTGATAGGGCAGCCTCCATGAAGTGACCATATTTCATAGCGCACAACTTATTTGATGGAGCACTTCACTTAAACAATAGTATAGTCACAGAAATATACTTGTTTTCCCAATAGGAGGAAATTCAAAACTCTACACATAATCACAGTTTCTAAATACACATGGATGCAAAACGTGCACCTAATTTGCAAAGCAGCAACAGAAATGATTAGGGGAATAAATGGATATGGTCAATCTCACCAGCATCTGCAAGCCCATCTTTGCGAATTACGAATGTTCTCTTCTTTTCATGATCCAGAATAGCAATCTTTGTAGGAGTGCTGAGATATATTTTGTCAACCTTTATAACCAAGAAAAGTTAGACAGCCAGTACATTTAAATTTACAAAAGAAAAATAAATTTATCCAAACTCACTTCTGATTCAAATGTTATTGCATCTCCTTGCTCGGTAAAACGAGTTCGATTCTGCAAGTTATCAAGATAATCCAGAGTCTCCAATCCTTCAACCCGAACTTCACTGTAAATAAGCAATTAATACAACAAGAGGCAATACAAAACAACTTTCAATCTCTAGTATATATTATCCTCAAATAGTTATGAGCTTAACAAAGAACATGAACTACAAAAAAAAAAAAAAAATTAATTAAATTAAATTAAATAAAAACTGTTAATAGGATAATAACTACCAATCAAGCCATACAAGGCACATCTAAAGCCTGATAAAACTATTGACAATTTACTAGATAATATAAATAAGCAATATAAATTTTAGTGTATATAATATAAATTTTACAATCTCTTATAAGCTGGAATTGATCTTGTAAAAGTATGAGGTGTTCAAGGACATATTAACCAAGAATATAAGGTGCTTAACAAATAAGCAAGAATGTTCATGTCTGATACATCATTAATAATTGATAAGACTACAGATGCAAACAATAAAAACCAGAAAGCATAATAATGCATTACTACATAAGTCAAGGAAAACAGAACAGATAAGGAGTAAGATAAATGAGGATCAATATTAGTATGCTGTATATCAATAAAGGACATGCTATATAAAACAAAATAAAATTCTTTTAAACTTATAATGTCAGCATTATGAGGCAGCCAAACACTTACTACCTAAATTAGTCTAAGATTCTTATTGAACACATGTTGTCAACAATGGTCAATGACACACATAATACAGGGTAGTTATGACCTAAAGGACATCAGAATGCTCAAGTCCCATACACTATAAACAGTGATAGAATGATGGATCCAAGATATATCCTTTCACCTTATTGAAATACCCCTTCAACCTTACTAATCACCCAGTGATATCTATGCAGCATAAGCAGAAAAGCTCTCCATTGATATTGAGTAAAAAGGAAAACATGCAGTTAAAGAAGACTTGAGTTTCACTTGCATCGATCCTGTGATAGTAGAGTTAAAAGAAGAAAATGCTTGAGGTAGTAGTACTCCATTTCATAATGAATCTTTGGTGAGGATCAAAGGTCACTTGTATTATTTCTACTCAAAAAATCATGTATATCAAACTAGATGGGAGATTATATCAACCTAATCTATCAAACATATTATTATGAGTCCTCATGACCATTTTACTTCAGCATGAACATGTGCAATTACATTTATCAGTGGATACAGTTTGGCAGAAAAAATCCATCCAATATCAAATACAGGTATGACCATCTTCACCAAAATAAAGAATGGAAGAAAACTATTAAGTAATCAACCATTTCATTTTAGTTCTTGCAATCTCTCCATTATTTAGGAGAAAGGATGGAAAAACTAAAATATTTAAAGTTTAAACCCTCACACTAGTTTGAAGTCTGATCAAACAATGAGTTTGTTATTCTCACAAAGTTGACAGCAAATACACAAGCATAACACAATTAACTATAATTCAAGTTCAGAAGAAAAGAAAGGAAAAGGGTCCAGACATTTCAACCAAACACAATCATAGCAAAATTTCCAGACCCTGGTCTTAAATAAAAGTTGGAGGAACCAATTGCAAAAATACAGCTGGAATTGACAAAATGGCATGGTTGGAAAGAGAATAGAACACGCATTTTAAGAACATAAAAATAGTTTAAACTCAGAAACTATAGGGAAGCATAATTAGGGCCACCAATTTAGTGAATATAACATAATCTAGGCTTGCTAATTACCTGATATCTGAAACAGAAAAATAGGTGTGATATGCAAATGTGAACGAAAACGGCTTCCCATCGGTATTGGTATTCCTGATGCGAGATGTCAACATCAGATCTCCTCCAGGTCCCAAAGCCACCCTTAGTCGATACTCATAACTAATTACAGCACACAGATAAAATAATAAAGTAAACCATTCATCCAACAAAAATGTAAAATAAAGAAGAAAAAACATAGCTATTATGATATCGGGAAAATATAGATGAACCATGCAAAATTTTCAGGATTTACCTATGAGGCCAGACTTTAATATCTTCTTCAGAGGACTTCAGAAGTAGATCAATAAATGCCCTACTAGAGGTATTTGTTGGGAAAGGAGGCGGGTCGGTGTCAACGCTCCAAAACCTGTTTCTTGCAAATCCATGTGCCTCCAAAGAACCAAGATTCGAGAACTGCATAACAGAATAAAGTTTACTTCAACAAAAATACTTAGAACAAGAGCAAGAGGGGCATAGTGGACAGTGCAAACCTGAGGAAAGCATATTGGAATTCCTCCTCGAATTGCCTTGGGAGGCTTGAATATTGCCTGCACATAAAAAGTCATTCAGATTTTGTAATATTGGAAGTCAAGGTAAACATACTTAAACAAACAGTACATTTAGTCACTGCCAACCCTCCTTCTGAGGCACAATAGTGTGAAATTTAAGACTGCACAGTTCCGCATATTGACAATGTTGTTAAAAATATCACACACATGATGATGTTGATGATGATGTGAGCAAAATCTTGAAAATAGGAATCAAGAAAAATGGATGCAAGGTTAAAAATATTTCTTGGTGCCTTTTAAGTACGAACTCCTTCCCATGGATTTACAAATCAGAAAGAATTAACATTTAAGGGCCACATAGTACCTTACTACTGACAAAAAGCAATTCCTCCCCATGGTCATTCTTCCAAGATGTCACTTGAGCCCCATACAAATAAACCTGAAGCACCAAACCAATATGAGTGCATAAATAATACAAATACTGAAAACAGCACATAGGAGTAAGCTATTGCAACAAGCATTTCAATGAGGTCTATATTAACTGTCATTTACAACTCCAATTAACAAAATTCAATTGATATCTATGTAAGGAAAACAAAACAAACAACTTAGATGAGAGAAGAACAATGAAGGGTTCAAGGAACTAAATCAGTAATTTTTTTTATTTTTTTGATCAGCAAGCATAGCAATAGAGGTTCGAACCTGTGAACTCCAAAGAATCAAGCACCTTTAAGCCACTTTCCCTAATGGTAGTTGTTAAAGAACTAAATCAGTAAGTGTATCAACAGTTCATTAGAACTACAAGAACCAGTATTTGTGGACTAAATCATTAAAGTCAGTTAAAAGTCTGTAAAAACCAATATTCTGGAAGCCAAGCATGTAAAAAAGAGTCCATCTTATCTGCGAGTGCAGGGGTTAAACCAAATTTGGAAAAGATCTATTGAAAACAATTAATGTTATGCGTTATACATCAGTGACTGCTAAAAAGAAAGTTATATAATCAAAATCCAAGACAGTCAGGTGCAAATAAAGCACTATTTGGAAGCAAATCAGCAGACTATCAAAGGACATATCAGTAAATGCTCCAAGAAGTAATTATAAGTTATAACTAGTAAGTCTGTAAGTTACTTCATCTAAGCAATACAATGAAACAATTCAAGGGCTAAATTGTGTTAACATCCCTTCATTTTGAATTAACAAGATACATCTGCTATACTTATTATCATGCTCACTCTAACACAGTTGACATACAATATGGAAGGATGGCCTAGAACATCTATTGAAGTGAAAGATTGACCTAGCCATCAGAAGATAAATAGAGACATCCCGAAAAGGAATAGAGTACTAGAGGTGTAGGACAGAGAGTAGCCTATTTTCAGAAGTTGCAAATATTTATACAACTATTAGTTTTCTATTTTAGAAAAATATCGCAATATAATACAAACCATAATCTAAAAACAAAACTCAAAGCATTTAACGCCAGAAAATGAATCCGTTACCCAGGCATTTCTCGGTAAAAAAGAAAAGAATGTATTTTTTAGGAAATGCTTGGGTGTCAATAGCTAATAATGCAGTTTTTGGAAATACTAGATTCAGTTCGTGTTTATTAGGTAGAAACCAAACACGGTTAATTAAGATTCTCACAATCGCACAAGTAAATAATTGGATTCAACATATCATATGCCAAGAACACTTCAAAAAAATAGTATAATTAAACAAAAGAGATTAATAACACAGCAATTTAGCGAATTTTGAGATAGGAACACTTTAAATCTAAAACAACATAGATTTTAATAGCTTAACATTGACAGCAGAAAATTTAAATATTACAAAAACTACCTTTCCTAGTCCATTTGATCCATAATATTTTTCCAAGTCTAGCCAAAACGACGAAGACTAGAATTACCAATTAAACAATGGCGGCTGTTAATTTAAAAACTACTACAAATACCTTTCCTAGACTATTTGGTTCAAAAAAATTCTCTACGACTTTCTGATTCATAATTATTTAAGTCTCAGAGCCTCATTTCTTGAGAAAATGAGCACAGTCATATGGCCATACTCCAACCTAAACGTCTGAGTTTAGAGGAAATGCTTCAGTTCAACAGACAAAACATCAATTTCAAAACGGATGCTTACTATTCCTCTGGAAAACTCATCCTCACAATCAACACTCCAATCAACTAACAAGAAAACACGCTCCAGATCACCAAAAGAACAAAACAAAATCAGAAGACGATCAATTCAATAAAGTTGTGGAACTAGAGAAAAAGCCAGTTAGAGGCAAAACCACAGCACCAAGAGGTGGCCATGAGAAGATCTGGCCTCATATTACAGATCAACTCAAAATTGAATCAAACACAGTAGCGCAAAATCAAATCAAGTAGAGAATTCTCAAAACACAAGAGAAGCTGAAAATCAGGAGATCAGAAAAGAATGAATGAGGAGGCAAGAGAGGTTACTACCTCGGCGGAGCCGCCGCGAGGCTCTCGGAGGATGACCTTGTCAAGGCCATTGATGCCTTTGGAGTGCTCGACGAAGACAGGCTCAGCCATGGCGAAGGAGCAGTGGAGGAAGAGGAGGAGCAGAGTGAGAGTGGAGAATATGGGAAGAACAAGGTGTTGTTGGTTTCTGGAGAACACCATGTAATGAACTGTAATGTAATCGCCGCCTTTTATATGTCGGGGCACTCACTGTCTGATTCGGATTTACGCGAAACTGGTGATTTGGAGCCGACCTGACCGGAAAATGCGTTTTCGAGCACAAAAAAATAGATGATTTTTTTCCTTGTTTTCACGGAAATGTAGGGGCCGTTTGGAGGTAAGATTTGATCAAATTCTTTTCTATTTATTTCAATTTGGGTCCCTCAATTTGAATTTTTTGCTACACATTTAGTATGATTTTCAATGTTGACTGGTTTGTTTTGTTGACATAGTCGCATGTTATATGTTAAATCTAGCTAATTTATTTAATTATATGTTATATCATTTGATGGTTACATGTATTTAATCAACTTTATGACATGCTAGTGAATGATATTGTCAATACACATAAGTGGAGTGATGTGTAATTGCAACCATGTGTAATTAAACAAATATTTATAGTTAAAACATATTGACTTGTATGTATTTTAACTTTTGTAAAGTTTAACATTGTTCTGCATTATCATTAATTAATGTACCTAAATGATACTCAACTAGAGAGACACATTTAAAAATAGATAGTTTATTTTGTGGTCAATCTTCGAAAATGTTGGTCATATCCCATAGATAGTGTATGGAAATTTGACAATGCCTAAAAATTAATGTATATTACAAAATTTCCTATTACAATAATACAAATGATTGGTATTTAAGACATATTCCAAAAAATTCACATATAGGTGGTCTATGAAGAGATGTGTTGGAATATAATATTGAAATTGAATATTCAAGTAACAAATTAGACCATAAAACTTGTGACTTTTGTTTGTCTCATTCTTTTAACATTAGGTAAGGTGTGAACATTTTCAAATGCAATGTCAAGTTTGTCCTATAGCCTTACATGCATGACAATTGGCAAGGAGCCTTTGGTTTCTTCATAGCACATCATTATCATGGAATGGATGCAGACTTTGATAAAACTTCCTGTAAGAATATGTGGAGCACAGACATGTTCCTTTTATTATCAATGAACTGAGAAATGACAAAAACCAATTACTAGTTGTTGAAACTGTGGTTCTCGAAGAAAAAGAATAAGAAAAATCACACTTTTTATTGTCAAACAAATAAAGGAGTGAACTGGTTTATACACTCTGCTATACACACTCTTCAACTCTCAAATATCAATACAACCTAAATGGTCTGCATTTGCAAACCTCCTAATAGCTCCACTAAAACCAATTTATAAATTAAAAAAAAATGGAAAGAAAAATCAAGGGGAAGACAAAAATGCAACTCACAACCAAAAAAAATATCAAGCTCCTAACTCAACCCCAAAGCAATAACAACAAAACCAAACAAACCTAGAACACATTCAAAAGCCACAAGATGGATAAATAATAGCATAATGACAATTTTTCTGATATCGTCCATGGAAACAAAGCTTCTTGGGAGCAGAAGCAGCTAAAAATGCACTGATGCTGTCCCTTCCCCTCCAGAGAATTCAATCCACCACTGCACCAAGAAACAAGCAAGAGGAATCAGAAGAATTCTAGAGTTATGATCCACCACGATAGAATAATATTGATACGAAGAAAGAATTCATGCAGATTTTCAAGCGGGATTTCTTCTACCTGCAACTGAAAACTGCAGAGTGGCGAAGAAAAGGTAGAGGTGCTTGCCTGAGAGTACTCAGAACAAATGAAGGGCCATCTTAAGCTTGTTCTGTTTCCATTTAGGCAACTTATAGAAAGCGTCCTTTGCCATACCGAATTTCTCTCTGAACTCCCCAGATGACAGATAAGTCTGCATGAAAGAAATTGCAAAATCTTGGAACATGAACATGGGTGTAAACTTAAAATGACGTGAAATAAACCCTATTAATTACCTCTCTCTTGGTCACATCAATTTCTGTAACAGGGTCTTCTGAATTTGTTTGAAGACGTTCATATGGATATATTGGGAGCCCTTCGTCGTCTTCAGCTTCACCCTCTTTGACATCTTCTTCTATGGTGAGGGATTCTATTCTGCTGCTCATAGAGTTTCCCTTAGAATCTGTGTCTGGTGTAGATTTAGGTACCGGCGGGCTCACTAACCAGCAATAGAAAAGAGGCAGTTAAGCATTTTTTTTAGAGACTAAAGTATGATAATACTTTAATTGCTCACAACAAACGAAATATGCATGCCTTTAACAGATCTGGGCATAAGTTTCTCCTTCGTTGGTGCTGATTTCTCAAAAGTAGCAGTAAGTGCTGCTATAGCAGCAGATTTGGAATCCGATTTAACATCTGGTGTGCTGGATTTTGGATAGGGCTTTCTAACCATTGGAGGAGGAGTTGAAAGGTTCCTGGAGTTACTGTTTTCAAAAGTAGCAGCTAAAGCATTGAAAGCTGGAGAGCGCCCCCTCACTCGTACTCGATCAGGGCTAAAAGACATACTCCTGGAACGCTGTGACTTGTCTGGGACACTAGACCTTCCTCCATAAGATGCAGGTGCTCTCCGTTTGGGTTTCTGATGAAGAATCATATTATCTTTTACTAGAATATATCAAACAGCAGCAGGAAACACACCCCACCAAAAAAAATAAGAAAATAAACATGCATGTAATGAGATAGATTCCTAAGTTTTCTTCCCTCGAGTTTTCAAGATCCAAAGAGAGCTTAACTGCCTGCTCTTGTGTTACATTTCTCAAGTTAAGCATAAGGTGGTTCGACAAGAAATGAATATGATAAACCTCGTATAGTGAAGCAAAATAATAAATATTCTTGCATAAGGTAAACACACTACTAAGAAAGTGGGTGACCCAATCAACACCAATGAATAAGTAATCAGAAATGTATAAAGCAGCCTTACCTCTATAGCTGGAGTAACCCCATGTTTCACTATTGTAAGCCTCCTTTGGAATGAGTTTCCAAGCATCTGTACCGAAACAAAACAAACAAAAAAAAAAACATTCAGATCCCCAACAAAGATTTAAAACTGAACCAATCACTCTACATGATTATATGAAGTCACTTACTGCCGATTTTGCAGAGTCCCATGTAAAGAAGCGTGTGAAGAAAGATGGCTCACTCCCTTCCATGATAATATATAATGGAGTTTCACGAGATAATTTTTCTAGAAGAAAATCGTGCTCCAGAAATTTCTGTGGAAAATGAGAAGAAATAGTGAGGATCTTACTTATGTTGTAGTACTATTAATATTCTTGCTCCAGCCAAAGCCAAATTAACCATACCTCTCCAATGGATAAAGCATTCATCTTGTTCTTGGAGTCCACTTGTTGCCCAACCCAAACAAAGATCTCTGAATGACAATCCAGGATGAATATATCTTCAGTCATCAGATCATCCTGGGTAAAGCTGTATATCTCTTTCACCTGCAATTAGAGCAAATTATAACTTGGCACTTGTAAAATATATCTTGATAAGTTTTTTTTTTTTTGAGAAAATCTTGATAAGTTGATATGCTGAATAAGTTGAATAATATTCAATATTTAAATCATTCATTGTTCAATTTCATGAACAGTCCCTGAATTATGAACCCTGCTAACGTCAACCATGAAATCATGAAAGCAAACTAAAAAAGAAACTAACTTTTCAAAATGGATGCTTTTATATAAAAACAAGCATAACTGAGATTGTGAAGTTAGAACTGATAAACCAGAACATGATACACACCTTCAGACTTCCTGTAGATCAGCATGTATTTTGGTAGTCATCAGATCAATGTAATAAAGAAACAACAGTCAGAGGTTAATAATTTAAATTAGAAATCCCGTCAATAATTTTAAATATTAAATAGAGATGATACCATCCAACACATACATATATCAATACCTTTTGAAAAACTGCAAGAGAATAGGTGTGGATCACTTTCCGCTTCCCTTGAAATCTTCTGGCTGGGGTGTTCTTTTTTTCCTCCTAATAGATCCCAGAACTGTTCAGATTCCACACCTTCCTTCTGTGGCTTGGTTTGTACGTTTGGCTGCAGAAAATTGTCAGCTATATGAGAACAAAAACAAATATTTCATGGAAACTTCAGGTTAGGACTTAGGTCACTACTTGGTACAAATACAACATATAACTTAGGAGCCATTCTTTCAAGTTGTATTGACCATTATATACATCTAACAAAACAATTGCACATGCTGGATAATTTTTCTGATAAATTAGAGAGCAACAATATAGCATATCAGACCTTTATCAGATCAAGCTGCCTCTCAACAAGTTCTTGATCGTCTGCAGTTGTAAGGTTTCCGGACCACGTGAAGACAGTGGAATCATTATGTAAAATGTAGCAGTAGGATGAATTTAAGGATGCTGCAACCTGTTCACAGTATATTGAAGGGGGAAGAAATACATGAACAGAAGTTATCACCTTAATACACTCAGTACAAGTGCACATTTAAATATACAAAATCAAAAATTAAAAAGAAATAACAAATACCGAGTCAATATTCAATTTGAGGGCAGCACCATGTTCTAATATGTAAATCAGTCCCCCAAGTCAAGAATCATAAAAACTAAACCATATCCGCATTTATTAACTCTTGTATAAGCTAATTGACTAAAAACTTTACCCAATAATGGCACTAAAATGAGTTAGTAATGTCAAGACTATCTAATTCAGTATAGTCATAATGTGTTTCAAGTTGGGAAAATTCTTGTTCTGGCAGATATAATATACTATGAATCTTTAGTCCTCTAGTTGTTATTTGGTGGATGCCTATGAATCTTTAGTCCTCTAGTTGTTATTTGGTGGATGCTAAGCGAGTTGAAAGAAATGTATAGCTTGTAGAAGATGCCAGAGCTCTAAAAGGGAAGGAGTCAAACCATGGATAACTTGATTTGAAAAGTGAATTTGTTGGATTTCTTAATAAAAGTTTATCGTTGAGAGTATAGAGATCTATGACAACTTGCCATTTGAAGGAAGTTGGGTCTGGTTGGTTGATGATCACTAGAAAGCCTGCTGAAGCAATTCTTATCAAATTACACTTGTCCTCTTCTTTCCTTCACACCAATATGGAGGATTCAAGCAAGTTAATCCCACACACTTATAGAATCGTATAGGTTGAAGTGGTGGTGACTATAGTCCCACAATACAAACATATAAGATAAGTAACATGTAGTGGTTGAAATGAAACCCTACTAACAAGGTTGAAATCTAACATGGTATCAAAGCTAATTTTGTTTCAGGCCTTGAACCAAAGGTGGCCCTTTTATGTTGCCTCCCTTTGTGGTCTCAGGCCCACTTGCAGGACATCCCTGAAGTGGCCCACATGTAGAAGAAAATACGTAGATATGAGGGGGAGTTCCGATTTTAAAAGACTCCCTATTGTGCACATGTCGAGCCCACAATAAAAGAAGAAAATGTGAGACTCGCACGTGAGGGGAAGTGTTGAAGTGGTGACTAAAGCCACACATTAAAAGAATATAAGATAAATAAGTTGTAGCTCAAACCCAATCATTGAAATTTGACCGGATCTAAAACATAGAATGATAAAAGAAAATAGCTAGGAAACCTTTCATATCTATTCCAGTCTGTAAGAAGTAGACTAACATTGAAAATAAGTGAATACAAATTGCAACAAATTGCAGCCTTGTTTCCAAGTTAAGAATAATGACACAATCAATCATGTGTGTGTGTTTGTGTGCCTCTATGTTAGTATAGCTAAAATGATAACATACCGGTTCAACTTGAATGGATTGCATGTTATCAGGTCCAGAACCCTGAATTCGAAATAGAGCAACACTGTCCTCTTTGTACGTCTCATCTGGAAGTTTCTTTTCTGCAATGTAATTCTTGTAACCATCGCTAAGACCACCCTGATAGAGTTTATACAAATTGTATGTAGTTACCGTAGAAAACTGATGACTAAATCTTACAACCTCAAGATTAACACAAACCTTAAAAACAATAAAGCTCTGCAAAATCAAGAAGAACTGAACTGGTTCACTCCCTTCATATAAACGAGCCTGGGTAATAGGAAAATAAGTATTATCAGTAGGATAAGTGAAAGACATATAAATCAATGGAAAATAGAACTCAAAGTTGAATGACAACTACCTGTACGGGAAGAAACTTCTGTGACTCAACCATCTTGCTTGCCAGAGAAATTGCAGATGTTCGTTCTTCCTTTTAAGTAATCAAGGCATTATTAGTAAATGAAGATGATAAACGCATTACAGCAGCACTCTTATCATGCTTTTTCTTTTTATAAGAAATATATATTAGTTTGAATAAATAAGTTCATTGTACAGAATGTGTATGAGCTGCACAAAGAATTTCACCTCAACACTCTTCTTCCCAAACCATGTCCCTACAAGATGCTCTTCTTTATCTTCTCCTGGATATGAGTACTGAAAAATATAGCAATCTCCACTGTAAAACTTTGACTGATCAGAAGCCGACAAGAGAATCTTTTTGTCACCATTCACCCGCCAAATCTGCAGAGGTTGAAGATATTATAAGCAGTATGATCAGAAATTTCTTCTAGAATTGTCATGTGGTTTTGCAATCAGTATTTTATAGTATGTCCCCTATGACGGAGGAGACAGCATAAATATCAGTCAAATTATTCTACAGGGGTTGATCCAAGTGAAGTGGTTAGAAACACATGGGAACCTTTCAACAGCAATTGTGCATAAAACTCATGTTTCCTATGTTTTTGTGAAATCTTTTCCTGGAAGATTCAGATTACAGACACAATTCCATCATAATATTTTAATCCCAAATTTCTTGTTGTTTTAAGCGCAGTGTGTGTTTTTAAGGGTACTGCATTACTATTTTTGCCATGAGTTTTAACCTATTCCCAAATTGAACACAGAAAAACATCATTTCACATATTTCAAGTTCATATCTCCTGCTTCCAATGCCAACTAAGATCACAATGGGAGACCCAGCAGGTAGCTTCTGAAATTTCAATGCAAGTAGCGCAACATTACTTTCTAGCCCAACTTTTTAAGTGTCAATGGCTTATTTAGTTATATTTCCAGGTGAAATTACAAAAATAAAAAAATAATAAATAGAAGAAGAAGAAGAAGAAGATCAACATGAACCATACATAGTCTTCCTCCACAATTCAAGTTCTTAACATAATATAAATATATAAGCTAAGAGATTGTAATAACCACATTATAGCCCACCACTCCAAATATAACAAAAAAAAAATAGTGAAAATAACATATATACAGCACCTGCAAATTTCCGGTACAATCTATGTATGCTTTTGGTTCTTGTTTTACAGGCTCGGCTTTCAACAAACCCTTCACATTAACCCCTTGACGTTTTAGAAGTGCTACAGAAATCATAGAAATGAAACAATAATAAAAAACCAAATATGATAAAGATAGTATTAAAATGATTATTAATTAATGGTGATCACAGTGATGATATCTCAGTTACTGACCAGCAACCTTCCCTCTACCATCTTCAGACACAGCTACATCAACTGTTTGAGGCCAAGAATCAAACTTTGACTTGAACATTACGGTCTCAAATCCCTCAATTACACGAATTATGTGCGATTGGGGACGATCAGAATCACGAATTAACTCCTGTTTTAGTGAAATCCATTATTAGAGAAAGTGTGAGAATTTACAACAAAATCAACAATCTATTTTGCTCCAGAAATAAATAAGTATTACTTCTGCCGCGCCACTTGCAATCTTGCGGTCATCAAGAGAGGTATTTCTCCCCATCCATACAAACACTTCAAGCCCACAATCAAGAAGATAGCACATGTTTGTTTCTAGTAACTCCCTTGTCAAAGAATCAGCCTCAACATGTTCTTTCTGTCCCTTCACAACCCTTGAAAGGACCAAAGAGAAATATTATGTAAGAACAGAAGAAGACACAAAAACGTAGAACCAATCAATATATAAATAATGATATATATTCTTGGCAATGTAAAACGGAAAACCAAGACAGAATATTACCGGAGAAGCTTGGTAGAGTGTGCATCAACAATCTTATTATCATCACTGACTGTTTTTCTTGGAAGTGGAGCAAAACCACCAAATAAAGCCCAAAATTCTCCCGATTCAGCATCAGCCATCAACCTCCCATCCTCTGAACAGGAAAAATGAAATTACATGAATGACAGAAATGAACAAAGATCATGGAACTATCCAATATACTATTCCACCTACCAATGGCAGCTATATCACACTTCCCATCATGATACGTATCTTTAATGTACTGAACGACTTCTAGTGCTTTAGCTCTTTCTTGAATGGATGAGTTGGAGCCGTTGAATTGAAATATCTTAGACTTGGTATCCACTATAAATATGTCATCATGGTTGAGTGAGGACCGAGCAAAGGGAACCTGTCATGAGCACAGACAGCAGTCAACAAAAAGGAATATCCTTCACATTTAATTTTTATAAAAGTATATGGACACTGCTTAATGAGAATAATCACTGATCAATATAGAAGTCCATAGACTCACCTCTTTTACATGGACAACATGTTTTCCTCTGCACACAAATAAACGGGTTGTGTGTTCTTCGGCCTCAGCATGTTTGAACCCAGATGCAACTCCACCTTCTTGAGGTATGATACATGGCTTAAAGTAAGATAGAAACTTCTCAGTTTCATGACCTTGCACTTCACGATACTGAACAGCACGGCCTCCAAGAGCTGCATCTAGTTCAACTGTCTTGACAGCTGCAGTGCCAGCTTCATCCTATTGGAGCAGAATTGGATCCCCAGATATAATTATTCACCAGTATATTAAAATCATAAGAGAAGTATAACCACAATGTACAAACTTACCTGAGAGGTATCTTTACCAAGCCAGTAATGAATATCATGTCGTAAGGCACCACTTTTAGAAGCAGTTGTCTGCACAGAAGCTCACGAATAAAAATTAGAATTGAATGGAATGGAAACAAAAGTTTTTGATTTTCATGTCAATAAAAAAACTGAAACTTACCTGCCACCCAAAAATATACAACAAATTCATTTCTCAATTCAATACGCAGAAGGACTAATTTATCAAGGGATATAATAAGCACCCTCTTTCCCATGACAATATATAATCAGGTACAATAACAAAAGCCAAGTGGAAATGAAAGTGGCATTAAAATGAGAAGTTGTCCTGCAACATAGTCCTTAATTATTACTTGATCCACATTCCAGGAGACACAACTGGATTACATAGTAGTCTTTAAGCTTCAAAATGAGTAACTAAAGGTGTTTTAGAATAAAGGATAGAATTTATTCAACAAATGTTGTTGATTGTTTCGGATCCAACAGTGAAAGATTTAGACAACACTAGTTTGAAGAACCTACATCAAATGACAAAGTTGGACCTGTTACAAATTCATAAGCAGAGAGGTCGCTCAGTTCAGCTTGAAGTTAACTGAGGCCCTACACAACCAAACACTGGGGGTGTTGGGTATGTACTATCAAATACACTAAGTTGATATGGCAAGTGCTCATTAAGAAAGAGCAAATTGTTTATAGTATGAAAAAAGTTATTGAAGAATAGCATATGCCTGGATTCCTCAGTTTGTACAAACTGTAAGGAACTGAGAAACTTTAATTAGTAGTGGACATAATCTTCTCACTTGCTTTAAGAGGTGAAACTTGGCGGGGTTAAGGATTGTAGGAAGCTCTTGAAACTTTGAACTGATTCAAGCGAAGTCATACTACTTGGTTTTGTTTGGATGGTTTCAGCTTCAGATTCTATAGACAAAAAATTAGCACAGCAATCATACAGATGTGACTTAGTGAGTTGGAAGATTAGTTTTGTTCAGAATAGGAGTTCCAGGTAATGAGAGCTCTACCACATTGTCTTGTGGGATGCATTTGCCAATATCTTAAAACAGTTTATAAGTCGCAAAATCTCCAACTAATCTTTTGAAGAATGTGGTTTTTGCACTATTTACTAAGCAGCTTGAGTTGGAATAATTTTCTTATCACAATTTCACTTCTTCCTATTTTTTCTAGACCATCTGATTTTATTTTATATTTTTATTCTATCCATCCATCTCAAAATAAGTGTCTTATTAAATTTGTTTATCCCAAAATAATTATCCTATTATCGTTTTGGTAAGTGAATTATACATGAATTACCAATAATATTCCTAAGATATGTTAGTTAATACCAAGTGAGTTTGTTATTGATGAGGGTGATGAAAAGCAAACCAATGATCCAGTCCACTTGCATAAATACATGCTTCCAGTAGTCCATGTGTATGAAGAAAAATGCTCACATGTGAGGGGGAATGAGAACTGGAAAAAAAACTTAGATTGTGCACTTGTCGAGGTCACTATAATAAGAAGATGTAAGCCTCACATGTGAGGGGGTGATGAAAATATAATGTCTCACATTGAAAAAATATGAAAATATTAATCACATATAAAGGTGAAAGCAAAACAGCAACTAATAATGTTTAACATTTGTATGGGAAACACAAGACTTTATAGTATTGAAATTAAAGACCCATGAGGATACATGGAGGGAAACCAAGCAGGTAAGCACTCTGTATTATTCTCAATTTAAAAAATAAAAAAATAAAAAATAAACCTCAAACAAGACATTTATTCTAGGACGGAGGGAGTATTTTTTGTTTCTACTTAGGGAGGAGAGTATATATTGTTTTTCGTAAAAACACCATTCTATGTTCAATGAAGCAAAGACCTGGAGCTAAACAAGCTACGGAGACAAAAAAGTGTTGCCAGAATACAAAGTTTACACAACGACTATGCTCCTTCGAGGAGGGAAAACATAAAAATGAACTTCTTGATCAAGCTATACAAGAAGCCAACATAGCGCTAAAGCACAGCACCACAGCCATAAAATGAAACGTATTAAAACCAGAACACAACCAACAATGACATAGTAAATTCCCAAATACTGTCAAACACTCCCCCCCTCAAACCCGCAAACCTATATAAGATTTAGAACACCACAAAACTAAAGGATTAGGCATAACGACACCATATGTACAAGATCAGCTGTGGAATTAACTTTCCAAATCCAGACCACCTGCAATTCACAAATTTCATTCATTAATTCTTCAACCTTCTTAAAACAATTCCAACATTTGTGAAGATTTATTCACCCAAGACAATGCCACCTTTAAGTCACTTTCCACTACCAATTTGCCATATCTTCATTCTTCTTCCCATGAAAAAAATAGTTCCAGCGCCTTGAAGATGGCCTCAACTCAGCAAAGTTCTCATCAACACTCCCAATACTCTGAGAATAAACAAAAGATCTCCCCCTGGAATACCTTAACACTCTCGCTAATCGTGGCCAGACCCGGCTTCTCCCTTGCAGCTCCATCAATATTAAATTTAGGGTTAATTACAGTTCACTACCCTGTACTTAAGCCCATTTGCACTTCACTACCCTCAATTATAAAATTAACTATTAACTACCTTAAACTTTCCCAACATTTGCATATCGTTTTTCCGTCTAATTGTCGTCAGTTAAAAGACGAAAATGAACCTAAAAAATTTCCAAAGAAAAAATTAGGGGCAAAATCGTCATTTTTACAAAAAATGAAGACATATGCATGGGACATGATGAGAGAGTGTGATTCCGTCAAAGTTAACTGATAAATTTGGACGGAAAAGTGAATTGCGAACGTCTGGAAAGTTTAGGGTAGTTAATAGTTAATTTTATAATTGAAGGCAGTGAAGTGCAAATGGGCTTAAGTACAAGGTAGCGAACTGTATTTAGCCCTTAAATTTAACCCACCCTTTAAAAGTTGCTGACCAACTGACACTAGATATTCTTGCTTGAAGATTAATTTTCTCAAACCAAGTGACTTGCTAATTTAGCTTTCACACCCAAAGTGGGACTCCAAACCTCTAGGCCTTAATCCATTCAATTATTGTATCACAAAACATATTGTTTCATTGTTTTGTCGTAGACATTAATTTTATAAATATTGTGGAATCACACAATCATATAAAAACTCAATCTCCTAATAATTTTGTCAGTTCACATTCAAACCAAGTTCCACCATTGGTTGAAAACGACCATAAATGAGAATGTGCTTTTCAATGGTTTTGTTCAGCAAAACAAATACACAGCCAATAATTTTAGCCCAACAATTGATTGATCACTAAGATTTTAATTTAGGACCGAAGTGCAAGACAAAAAGTTACAAAAAGAACGATTAGCATAGGATCAAATATTTACCTTCAGAATCACGTAGGAATCCCCAGTGAAAAATTTGCCATAAGAAGACTGTGGGACTATAACAGGCTTAAAGTTTTCAATGCGCCAAATCTCAATTCCACTGTATATTGTCAAGGTAAGCAAATAGTGAAATCCAAATAACGGGCATGTTCAAAATCATATATACAAGCATATATTTTTATGCTCGGCATATATACAAGCATATTATAGAAACGTCAGCAGCCCGGGTGCCCTCCTTCAGACATCATAAATAAATTGTTTGAAATTTTCAGTATACATGTGACAACAATTCTAAAAAATGTTGAATAATACAAAGACAAAAGGATACGCCTTCTGTCCAGCTCCCTGAAATGCTGGATCCAAGTCTTTCATAGAAACAGACATACTGTTTGTCAGCTTTAATTATGTTGCCTGCCCCACAACTTTGCGCTGAAGTTGGATTTAAAGTATTCTGCAACACAATATGCACCATGAAATATGTAAGGATGGGAAATAAAAGTAAAAAAGATTACTATAAGCAGAAGTGGCCAAATGTTCCTTTGTATTGGACAAAACTGGCAAAGGAATCTCTTGTTATAATGGGTAAAGGGAGGAATAAAATCAATTGAAGACAACCTATATTGAAATAAGTTCACATACACTCGAAATTCTAGCCAGGGATTAACCATGGTGTAAGTACTGTATACATTTTGGACAGGAAAAAGTTGAACATCATTAACCTCTAGCCCGAATAAGATATGATTAGTATAGATATAAAATTTATAGAGATACACAGTTACAGACATGCACAGGCTTAGCCCCCATAGAATTTTAAGTTTAGTGTAGCTACAGCAAACTCAGTCCTAAAGGAAATACATAACTCTCAGCAACAGGCGCAACTTGCTTCAAATCTACAGAAGTGCTCAAGCTTGTATTTTTTTTCTAAGTATGGCAATTATACACATTTTGACATTGAATACCTGATAATTAGAGTTTCATATGCTACATAACCATTAGGGATAAACATGCCTTCTCATTGGATCCTCTTTCAATCACCCATTGTCTCAAACTGTTCCACTCTCACATTTTCTCAGTATTTCAAGATATTGAAAATCTCCACAGTCCATTCTACTTCGCACAATCCCTTTTCTAGAACAAGAACAATAGTGCACTAACTGACTTATTTATATCTTTATAACTTGTGTATCAACCAATATACTGTTATACAAGTATCTATAAAATGGCTTGACCAAGAATCAGGAACCTAAAATACCAGAAGGACATAATCAGTATTCAGTAATGCACTCTTCAACTCATGCTGGGTAAAAAACTGAAGATAGCAGAATTACTATCTAGCTTCTCTTTAAGTAACCCAGTAAGGTTTTTATTTTCAGCCACCACTAGTTTCTTCTGGACATTCACAAGCTTCTAAGAAGCTCTATTGCCAACTCAATCACATTAATAGAACCACTCCTTTAGCAAACATGGTAAGCATGCATATAATGCCATTAAGAAAATTGATCTACAGTGTCAATAAGTAATCACCAAACACCAAGTACAAACTCAGACGCCAAAGCCAATTGACCATCTCCCGTCATTTTTTCAGCTATTATATTGGTAATGAAAATTCAGCACACCAACCACTGACACAGCAAGAGCCCTCCCAGAAGACTAATTGTATGTATAGAATGTGCCTGCTGATTATACGTATATATGGACTCACCAACTTAAATATATATATATATATATTCTACTAAACAAAATTGGTCGCAAAAACCCAACATTCTAAAAATAACTCTCCACAGATATTACACTTCCAAGAAAAAAAAATCCGAAAATCAACGCCATGTCCAGCTCAAAACCCAAAAATAGCAGAGCCACTAAATTGTATTGAAATTCTCATCGATAAACAAGCACAAGTCATCATCCATGTGCCAAAACCTAAGCTTTCCCTAATTTTCCTCCGTCTCTCACTCTCTCACTCTCAGATCGGACCAAACCCCCACCCTCAATCTACAAAATAAATCGAAATAATCCAATTATCCAGTTTCCAACACCATATCGAGCAACAAAAAAAGCACACACAATACCCCAATCTCGAACTCAATAATTCGCGAATCCAACAACTAAAACACCGATCGACGCCAAAATAATTAAAAAAAAAATATCAAATCCTTCAGCGTGAGTACCTGGAGTTGAAGAAGCACAAAGCAGAGAGCAACACCAGATCCAATCTAAAACCCAGGAAAAGAAAAATAGGAAGAAAAAAATGAGAATCGGGAAGAGAGAGAAAGTGAACGGTTGAAGTTTTAGAGAGAGAAAAAGAAGAAGAGGTTGGAGGGAATGATGATGGGTTGACAGGCGTGCATATCACTAACGGCAACAAAAGCCTCCAACATGAACTGTAAATATGCATTTTAATAATTCAACCACCATAATTAACAATTTTAATTCAAATCCATTAATTAATATCTCATTTTTCACATTTTATCACTTTACCAAACAAATGTACTGTAATTTTCTTTCTGTATTTACTTTACAATTAAGAAAAAATATTTTCACAGGAAGTAAGCAAGGACAGTAACTTTGATTGTATGCCTAATTTGTAGCTGAGAAATGAACAGAAACATCATTATTGAGGGGTTAAAATTCCTAGTTACTGTGTTTTGGTCTGATCTGATAAGGTAAAAACCAGGAACACACTGTAAAAATAAAAATAATATTGATAATATATAAATAAATAAAAAGAGAAAAAAAAATACCTTTAAGAATCTCTTACAGCAAAGATGTTGTTGGTGTTCAAGACAGGTGATTAGGTGGTTGATGATATTCTTGTTGTATCTGGGTTTTTTTATAAAGAAAACAAAAAAAATGTGTAGGTGTCTGTGAATTTTTATTTAGAAGTAAAGATTGGGTGGTAAGAGAAGAGTGGGTGGTTGTACTTGTATATCTTGAAAGCGGAAACAGTGAGAATTTGGGGAATAAGTATGGCTAGTATGAAATTGAAAACCCATTTTGCTAAACCACACATTATGAGTAGTTCTTCCTTTTTTTCTTCTTTATAATCAGTCTCCGCCGATTCATTAGGATTTTAATTTTATTCCCTCGTAAAAATTTGTGTTTTAAACTATTGAGTCATTATTTAAAAAATTATTAAGAATGTATGTCGTAACGTTATTTTGAGAAACCTATATAATATATATATATATATATATATATATATATA
>JAYMTK010000303.1:0-24726 GCA_036897405.1 Pelargonium myrrhifolium
GACTACCATATACCAAGAATAAAATCAATGAAGAAGAACCACATTCGTGAATTTGGACTCTTAAGAACGATGGATAAGAAAATAAAAAGGTTTAAGGGAGATTCACCCTGTTTTGTACTATTCCTCTTAGGCGAGATTCTTGGTTCAAATCTACTTGAATTCGAAGAGCTGGAAAATATGCAAAGACGAGAAAGGTTAGAGTTGCGGCGGGTCCTGAATCTCGAACAATGAGAGTAAATGATGTTTAGGCCTAAAGTTGTGTATTGGGACGAGAAGGATCCAATGTTGAATTGAAGGGGCTGACAATCATAGGTGGACCATTCAGCGCGAGAGAGCTCTAGATTGGGGGAAAGGAATAGAAAGGAAAAAGAATTCAAACAACGTCGTAAACTGAAGTTAAACTTAGAACTTGGTGGGTTGAGACAATATTTTCTTATTCATCAAAAAAGTTGCGTCATGCCTTAATCATTAGAAGCTTATTCGAGTCCTATGATATGAACAAAGCATTTGAAGTAGATCTCGTAAGATGAGTTAGGCTCCCTAAGACTTGGGCCTAAGTCCAAAACCAAAGAAGCGTGTTGAAGAAGTTGCAATGTGTCTGCTTCTAGGGGGTCCACTAATTCCACAAGTGTTAATTGCAAGGGCAAATGGATATCTAGCTGGCTAGAGTCAGAAATTGTAGTGGTCTGAGTGATTCCCATCCAGTGGATGGTGCCAGCAAGGATCCCATCCTCAGAATCAACGGTTGCATGTAGTGGCAATTCAATCATGTATCCAAGCTAGTGATTAAGGCCAGAGACACGACCGGTGAAACATTAACAAGGTTTTCCATCCCCAATCCTTCCATGTCGGCTCTTGCCGCCTAAAGAGTAAACTCCTTTAGGAAAAAAACGATCATGATGCATAGGTTGGGGCAAATGAGTAATCTTTGGAATGATGAGTGGAGAGAGCATGAAGTCGTCATCATCATCCGAAAACTCAGATGAGGAGGAAGATCCATTAACCACTAAGTTACCCTAAATACTAGAGTTGGACGAGGTTGACGACGACAAGAGGTAGAGGGAACATCTCCATCCAAGCGTGAAAGTTCAAAATGTGGATCTTCAGCGCTAGCTGCCACATTTGTTTTTTTACCTCGGGATGAAGAACCAAGGTCAATATGAATAATCTTTTCTTCTAATAGAGCAACTAAATTCGAGGGTCCAGGACCATGAAAAGAAGGATGAGAACGAGAGAAAAACGATGATGGGGCTCCAAAGATTAAGCCAATGAGCTAGTACCAGTTAAGCCTCGGATATCCCTGGAAAACAAGAGAGCTTTCTTGTCAGCCGTAAAGTCTGCTATGACCCTCTCTCCAGCGAGATTCTAGAAGGACTTCGTAACGAGCTTGAGCCTCATCCATTGGCATGACACACATACTCTCCAAGTGACCCACATTGCCACATGCAAAATAAAGCTTGACCACCTTCTCATATCGAAATTAGATCCAAGATTCTTCTTTATCATCATTAATCATATATGCTCTAGTGATAAGCGGAAGAGAAAATCCACAAAGAACAAAACATAAACATATGTCCACTAGTCATAGCTATTATGATCGAAATCAAAACGAAAGACAGTTCTAGCAAGCGCCCCCAAACGTGTAGCAAAGTAAGCCGATATCATGGACAGAGGGAGACCCATTGCATCCTTAGTTGTGACCTTAGGGGGGTCCATAAGCCTTGCATATTGTCCTGAGTCACTTCAAAGAAAACAAGAAATGTACCTTTAAATTCATAGTTCCCCTATTCCAGAACTGAGAGCTAGTCGTGGAGATTGGAGAAGTGAAGGAAGAACCAGCAATTTCGGATACCTGATACAGAGAAAGAACCCAAGAACCTTTGTTGATGAGAGATAGCCAATCTGAAAAGGTTGGGAATAAATTCATGATACTCAAAAAGACATGCTACTGGAGTAAAAGAAGGATCCAAGTCACTAGCAAGACCTACCACAAAACAACGGTGAAGAACCATGCCTTTTTGATGAGGAAGGGGTCTAGGTTAACGATCTATGGTCTTCGAGAAAGAGTACAAATAGTGCTCATGAGCCAAATGAAGAAAAAAACAGGAGATGAGTATGAGGAACAAAACAAAAGAGGAGAAAAAGTTAAGGAAAACAACTACAAAGATGGAAGAGAGGTCAAGGGCTGAGAGATGCATGACTTTCACAAGAAGATGAAACAAAAGAAGCTAAATTGTTTGTTTACACTATCGGGAGCACTAAATGGCTTCAGATATTGGAAAGAGAAAGTTCTGATTGTAAGATGTTATGCAAGGCATTAAAGAGCCCACCAAAACCTTTATGGAAGGCCAAAAAGCATTATCTAGGTCAGAAAGAAACACTTGAGTAAAAGACCTCTACACGTAGCTATCATTGATGATGCTGAGGGATGATTGGGGAGGAGAGCCGATACGTACGATCGAAGATCACATAAAGGGAACCCAAATCTAGAAAGTGGAATGGTGTTCTCCGGAGGAGAGAGAGCTCTCAGGGAAGGCAGAAGTCGAAAAATAAGTTGAGCAATTTGACATTTTTAATCATGTTGGGATCGGATTCTAACTAAATTTTATTATTAAAATTAATTTCTTCTAAACTTGAACAATATCATTATTCCATAAAATTATTTTTAAATATTCATTCAATTTTACACTAGACTTCTCTAACAGTTTCTAAACCCACCGCCGACCCCCTCTTCTCGTGGATTCTTCTCCATTCCCGGCCTCAGATCTCCGCCGGAGACCACCTCCAGGCTTCAAAACCACCGCCGGTCTCCTCTTCTCGTCTTATCATCTTCGTTAACAACCTTTGTTCGCTTCCTCCACATCTCCGTTAACGACCTCATCGGATTAGATTTGGAATTGGATTTGGGTTAGGATTGAATTTGGATCTTGATTTGTTTAATCTTGATTTTCAGATTTGTAATGGTTGTTGTTTGTAAATTTTTGTATTCATACAAAAATGAGTTGCTATGAAATTGGTTGAGTTTATGAAGTTTGCTATGAAATTGGTTGAGTTGAGTTTATAAATTTTTTTGTAATTGCTATGAAAATGAGTTACAAAAATGATTTGTAATGGTTGTTATGAAATTGCGACGAGTTTATGAAGTTTTCGGCAAAATAATGGAGATTCCAGCAAGACACTTAATTTTCCAGCGAAGTTAGATTGAAGAAGAAGGATAAGTGAAGGATATTTTTGGGATTTCAAAAAAGAAATTGGCATGTGTTGGACATATGACGTGAATAGTGACATTTTCTATCTAATATAACTGGCGGAAAGATCTTTTGATACTTGAGAATAACTTAAAGTCACAAACAAAAATTTAGGGTAGTTGAGGGTTGCTTTCTGTAATTACCCCTTATATTTATACAAAATAGTTGATAGTTGTTAGTGTCTGTATCGGAAGTCTACTTTCCTTTCTTTTGTTTCTTTTTTCACGTAATAATATAAGAGTGAAAACTATGTTTGATAGTCTGTCGTCTATTTCTTCCTTCTTGCCATGCCAACTAAACAAAAGAATGAGAGAGAATTAAAATCAAGAGGCCACCATTGAGCTACTGCACGAAAGGATGAGAGAGAAATTAAGTTTTGGACTAAAATAACCCTCATAGTACCATTATTTAGTTACATGAATGCCCCTCAACTATCGTAATTGTCATCAATCATCAATGGATAGAACACTTGAACCACCATATTCAGTTTTACAATTAATTGCTTTAATTGTAATCTCATTGTAATCTTTAACCAAGTTGCTTTAAATTGAACATGGAGGTAGTAAAATTCACACTCACAGACAAAGAAGAGTACCAACTAATTTAGGTCTGTCTATCACAGATTTGGCATTGTGATATGCAACCCGAGATTTGAATTGATCGACCAACAAGTTGAATTGTAAGATCTTACTGATTTCAGACAAAGAAGAAGTCTGCAAATATATGTGTTCCAGCGCTGAGAACTAACGCCAGACTGAAATATACTCGAGCCACCAGAGACACGCCAACAACCTGCAACTATATGTGTTCCAGCGCTGAGAACTAACACCAGACTGAAATATACTCGGGCCACCGGAGACACACCAACAACGACACGCCCACCTGAAAAACGAGAATTGGACTATACTGTCAGAATAAGACCTAGTAGAGAAAGATGTATAATCAAATGGACGGTTCATATTTATTCATTAAACTTGATCCAATGGCTCACATTTGTTTTCATATTTATTATTATTAAATAGAATTGAAAAGTATTTTTGTCATTTTACAATAATAATATTCCTTCCATCCCAAATAAGTGTCATCTTGTCTATTTTGAGAATAATTAAGGAGAAGTTAGTTAGTGTGCTATGTTTACTATTGTTTCCTCATGATCATGTATTGAGAGATCCTAACTAAATTTTTATAAGGATATTATTGTCAATTCGTGCATAACTAACTTACTAGAAAAGGAAATAAGACACTCATTTTGGGATAAAAATGCAAAAGAAATAGGAGACTCATATTTTGAGACGGAGGGAGTATAACTTTTACAACAATATGTACCAAATACAATTTATTGTTTACCTCATTTTACAACTCGTACCAAGCATAATCCAAACACACTCTCTCTCTCTTCTTTTTACCTCCTTTTACACAGTTCTAAAAGTTACACCAGACTTCACAAAGAAGTCCATAATCTTTTCTTCTTTTTATTATCAGAGTTAGGGGTTACATGGTTAGTCTATTTAGCTCATGCAAGAGGAATATCTATACACAATTAAGCCAAAAGTTGTTTGGCGATTGCAGAATTGTAGCAATGTCTACAGAGAGTTGGAGCTTACAGAAGCTCTCTCCACATGAGGTGGGAGACCCCTACAGCAGACTTTACTGTTCCTCATGTGAGTATATTTAACTCCATAATACCCCTCAATTTGTGATGCATGCATGATTAGCAATTAACCCCATCTCATTTGTTAATATATTTATTGATTTTCAATCACCTCCTTCAACCACCATTATCAATACGTATTAAACACTATGGTTTGGTTTTGTTAAGGCATGTGGTTGCTGCATAAGTGAAATTGTATATAAACATAGTGAACAGAGTGGTAGATATAGTGCAGAGGAGTTGCAAGAGAAGAAAGAATTGTAGAGAACATTTCACAGATAGAAAAGACAGAGAACATAGATTTCAGAGTGAAGGATTTTCATTCAAATAAGGTATTTGTTTATGACTTTCATTTGTAGTTTAATATTTGGACTGAGTTTGAAACTGCTTTGATTTTGTTAATCAATGAAAAAATATTGTATGGTTGATCGATATCTATTCTGGGTCGATCTCAGATTTAAGTTATGAACAATTTGTATTGAGATAGACCGTGTATTTTATATATATTTTTATAATCAAATAAATTTTAACATGAAAAGTGAGGTGCGGATGGCGTGACTTTCTCATTCGATTTATTTTTGATCAAATATATGTTTTATACATGATATATATATATATATATATATGTGGGTAAAATGTATATCAGTTGACTGATGTAAAGTTATATCAGTTGCAACTTAACAAAGCCAATGAGGTGATGACACCTCATTTAAAATAACTTATACCCACCCAAGTGAATTTGGGGGAGCGGAGCGACCCGTCTGAATCCATAATTTTAAATGAGGTGTTACCACCTTATTAGTGCAACTGATATAATTTTATATCAGTCAACGGATATACATTAAACCCATATATATATATATATATTGCTTACTAATTTGTTTTGAATACACATGAACGTTTGTGTATATTGATACTCGGGGTAGTAATTTTTTGGAATAGATTAGATTCGTGTAATTTTTAAAATTTACTTGATGATAAAAAAAATAAAAAAATAAAATACACGTCAGGAAAAACTAATATGAAACAATTTTACAAGCTCATTTAGGCTCTTCCATTAGGGTTTGAGAGGGAGAGTGCGACAAGAGCCTAAAGGATAGTAGGAATCTCAACGACCAATCTGTGAGTTTCTATATATGTGTGTTATCTTTTAGGGTTATAAAATGATGGGGAAAGTGAGTGGAGGGGAAAACAAAACAGAAATGGTAGGGAGTGTGTAGCCGAGTGGGATGTGGGTTCACGAGAATCAGAGGGAGAGGATTGAAGGAGGCGAGGAGGAGCTAGGAGTGGGAAGGATTCAAGGAGGAGCCTTTACTCTAGAGAAGGGGGGAGACTGATGCGGAGGAAGGAGTGGGCTCGGGAAAGGGAAATGAGGTGGTTCAGGAGGAAGGAGTGTCGGCGGATCCGACAGCAAACCTAATCCGAAAAGTCCGTGGGATAGAACTGGGCGGAGAGGAAGAGGAGGGCTTGGAGTTCTCTATGGAGGACTGCGCGCCGGAGATGGGTAGGCGAACGTGGAGGGTGGTTGGCAGAATTCTTACGGAGGCGGTCATCTACAGCGGGCCGATGACGGATAGGTTCCTGACAACGTGGAGGCCAATGAAGGGCATGAAGGTGAAGGAAGTCATCGAAAAGGGATCGCAAAAAGGACAGCGACGATTCATTTTCGAATTTTTCCATGAAAGGGACGCAAACAAGGTACTAAACGGTGGTCCCTGGCTTTACAATTTTCATGCTTTGATTGTGAAACCTTTAATTCTAGGGGATAGGGCGGGGATGGTAGATTTAAATGAGATTGTTCTATAGATTCATATCTATGATGTCCCCGAATATTGTGATTTTGATAAAATTTTGATGGGGATTGGGAATCAAGTTGGAAAGTGTTTAGAAATAGATAAGAAAAATAGGGAGGAAGGTCAGGTGTCTTATCTTAGGATTAAAGTGGCGATGGATGTTAGATGTCCTCTTAGGAGGATGATGAAAATTAAGGTGTCTGAGGGGAGTGGGGATCGATCTATTTCACGTACAAAAGGGTACCACACTTTTGTTTTTATTGTGGGGTGATGGGGCATGACGATAATTCGTGTCAAGAACTGTTTGACACAAAAGGGGTAGGGGAGGAGAGTCTTTATACCACATATCTCCGTGCTCCCATACGTAGCTCGTTCCGAGAGTGGGGTTTTCGGTTTCAAAAAGGCCAAATGGGAGGAGAGGCGGATCAGACAGGGGGGTTTATCCCTAAATCTACTGTAACAGGCGAAAGACTGACGAACAAGAAGGCACCACTGGTAGGCGAGCCAGTGGTGAAACGGAAGAGATTGAAGGCGGCGGAAAGTAGAAGCTCGACCATTAACACGGACCTGGTGTCTCAGGTCCGTATGATCGAATGAGATACTCTTGTATCGGTTGCCCAAGATTTGTTTGGTATAGGGTTGAATTGGTGGGAAGGGAGTTCCTGCAATTCTACAACCGCTGGGTGGCGAATGCTACACCCCGACCAGTTCTCCTTGCTACTCGGATCTCGGTTTATGATCAGTGCAATACGGGTGTTATTTGGTCATCTACATAGAGTTTTATCACAGAGGCTGAACACCTCTTTAGAGTGAGTATGCTAGGTATAGATGTGGATGGGGATTCCGTTCTCATATCCAGTCTATTTTGGCTAGTATATGTTGAGTACGGTTATGGTTCTTTGCATTTTGATTTGTTTATATTCTATAAAAAAAAAAAATGAAACAATTTTACTATACTTTTGGATTAAATTGGAACAAATTAAAGTATAAGAACCAATTGAAAACAATTTGGTTATATTTTAAGACTAAATTGGAACAATTCAAAATAAAAGGACTAATTTAGAACAAAATGGATAGTAGAATGACTATTTTGGAACATTCTTCTTATATTTATGACCAAATAGAAACAAATCAAAGTAATAAGAACTAATTTGAAACAAAATGAATTTAAATGTTTGATATATTATATTTGAACAAGCAGTGATAATATGAATTATATAATATTTTCTTTTACTTCTTACTGGATGCTGTTTTGGTACATTCATATTACTACAGTTACTTTCACACAATTTCGCCTAACAATCTCATGATCCAACATTCATACTCTAACAATTAAAGCAGACAACCTAAACAGACCCTTGGTTATACAAACTACAAAGCCTCATCAGATAAGAAAGATGGATAAGAGAGTGAAAAATAAACTTATTTCTGTTGAGCTAAAGGCCCCACCAAAAGTCGATAATAAGTAGAAATATACGACTGGCTGGCTGGGTAGTTACTCTCAATCACAGGGAAACCAATTAGTGGTCTGTCAGTCTCAGTAGAATCAAAACATTTCCAGAGGAAAATAACTTTTTGTGGCCAAAGAGTTTGCTCTCCCACTCCCAGGGATGGGAATAACAAACAACAGGCTTTTTAAAGACCATTGAAATCCATCCCAGCCAGCCAGCCCATATTAACAGTAAAAAAAGTGTCCTCAAATCTAAGCTGAATCTTTATTTCTTGAATAATTTCAACACCATACCTGGTTCACCAAATGTCCAATCAATCAATAACATTTTATACATAAAGCTTAACAAACACGTGTATCATTGCACAAATGGGGAAGCTCGTTCTGAATTTTGAGTGATCTCCAGTTTCGTTCGACTCGTCCTCTAGGAGACTAACCCTTACAACTTTGTAGAACCAAAAACTCCTCTGAAGGAACCATATAAAGGCATTGATCTTCTGAAACTGTAAATATCATCTATTTGAACTGAATCGGGTGTAAGTGGTTCTTTTTGCTCCACAGTATACTCAGACGCGTGGAGGCTTCCATAAACTCGTATGCTTAGCATCTTCTTCTGAGGTGCACCGACTTTTATGTGTGCATCGAAGAAATCAATCAACTCTTTTTGCGTTACCTGCCTTAGTGCCGCAACCTGGTTCAAATTTTCAATGAGTAAACTTATCTTGAAAGCCCTTAAATAAAATGCACTGTATTTAATGCCCCAGTTGGTACTTATTAGAGACCATTTTGAAGTTCAACACAGTTAAAACACACATTCCCATCACTGACTTATTTTTTCCAACACAATAGGAAATTTTTTATCTCCAATCATCTAATGGGGAGATATCAAAACAATCAAAAATATGATCATACCTCACATTCTCTTCTATCAAACTTGAGCGTCCCATCAGCAATCTCCCGCCAATAAAATCCAGATTCTTCTCTTAAATTCTTGTGCTTCTCGAGCTTCATATCTATTAATGCATTTACGTTGCTCTATAAAAGAACAAATTCAGTAATTACTTTACAGGAAATCCTAAAGCCTTTCAAATGAAAATGGTAAAGAATTAGATATTAAGTCTACAGAAAGACTTTGTTCATAATTGGAAGATAGGCCGCTAGGAGCAAACATGAGCACTAGAAAAGATAAGTATGGAAAAGTCTACAGCTTGAAAATAATAAATGAAACATCTATTACATAGGAGAAAATTCGTGGTTGAAAATTATTTTGGGAATGGACGAGTATTACAAAGGAATAACTATTACACAAGAGTTGGCTTCTCACCTTGAATTCATCATCGGTCATCTCATAAAGTTTAGACTCAAACACCTTGAGAAATGACTCAACCCTCAAATCAATATGTCCTGGACCCTGTCAAAATGAGCAGAAAGTATATTTCAATAAAGCAATAAGACATAGCATATACAACTAGTACCATGCAACATACCTTCACTGTAGATTGAATAATAAATTGTACTCCATAGACACCCGAATAATTCCTGCATCAAAGATATTTGAATAATATATAGATAACTAACATTTCACATCGCATGCCAAATATTAAAAATACTCAGATTAGGGTTTACCTCTGCATAAGCACAGTAATGTACCCAAGTTGCTCAACTGATCTAAGTTGGTGAAAGGCAGGTTGCTTTGCTATGAGAGCAAAAAGCTGAAGTTTAACATTCAGCATAAAATCATCTTGATGAACCTAAGCACAAAATAGAAATGTAAATTATTTCAACAATAAAAAAACATAGAAATGTAAATCAATATTATATTAAAACCTGACACTGGAGAAATTATCATAGAGCCCACTCAGCAATTACATCTGAACCGATTTTGCTTATCCTTACATTAATATGGGAGTAAAATTTCAGTATTTTCTCGCAACGGGCTGTGTAGTGCTGGTGGTCCATGGGTCTTTTTCGTGCCTAGTTTGTTACGTCTTCCTATTTAAATCATAGAGCTCTAAAGTTGGTTTTAAGAGTTACCACTTAAGTTCCTCAAATTAGTAGCTGTTTGATTTGGGGTGCCAGTTCTACTATCTGGGGCATAGGAGTGATTAGCAACCCACTTGTAACTAAGCAATACTTCTTCAATCCAAAATACTATATCAAGGCTAAAAAATAGAACCATGCAAGACAAAACACAAATGATTAAAAGCATCAGGGCACCAAGAAGTGAAGAGTTTCCTTTTTTTCCTTTATTAACAAAATTTAATACCTGAATATAGTGAACAAGGGAAGAATTCTCATTTTTCGGATTTAGGCCTTCAGCAGAATAGACATAACTGGTGCCCTTTTCAAGCTTAACAACTCTATTTGTCAAATGCTGGGATGGGAATAACGGTCGGGATATAGGGTTCGGACCCTTATATAGAAGGTCTTCAGTATGCTGGATCAGTGATTCTGCTTCATTACGTTCAATATTACCTGAAAATTTAAATTACAAAGAGATAGTTAATACCATAACAAAAATGACCGTAATCCAAAAACTATATGAAAAATAATTTATTGAAATATGACAACCAGCTATGTAACACTCCAAGAAGGCCCTCGAGAGCATCATGGGAACGAATTTCGCAAGATCTTCAGCTTCAAGACGCGGAAGAACTTCAAGTTGTTCCATCCAAGGCCATGTGCTATCCTGTAGTATTAACGAACCATAGTACATAGCCTGCTGGTATGGTTGTTGAAATTTGTAATTTTCATACTCCTTCATTACCATTTCCTGGTGAAGAAAATGAGAAAAAAAATCATTCACATGCTTCAAACAAAAATAAATAGATTCTATGAGCATCATAAATCCTATTCTTTATTGACAAAACTACAAAGATAAAACCAGTAAACAGATACACAGTTCAGTTTCTTGGGCAAAAAAAGAAATGCAACTTTGATTCACATTGCTGGGAAATCTCTCATCTTGAAAAGAATTTTTTTTGGAAGAAGATAACAATCGTAACATACAGTGGCAATAAACGACAGAAGAAATTCTTGACCATGAGACCAGAACATGTATGGAGGTGGTTATAAAACAAGGAAATTTCTCCATGTCAGAACTTCGATGATGACTTTAAGGCCCACATTCTCCTATGTTAAGTCCTATCATACTTGTATTTGCTGCATCCTCATCAAAATGCAAGATTATTTACTTGACTATAAATTTGTGGCAATCTATAAACTGAAAAGAGGATACATGGGTGACAAATGTTCAGAGTTTATTTTACTGTATGAATCTTTTTGCTGTAGAACAATGTTACTATTCAAGAGTTCATTAGAAGAGAAAAAAAAAGGTGTGCCTCAATACTTACCTTGATGACAGAAAACCTATTGGCTTTCACTTCAAATGTTGCAACTTTTTGTAGCACAGTTTCAAGCAAGATTCTCAGTTTGTGATTATAACCGATCACAGTGACCTAAACAGAAAAACAGAAAATTAAAACATGCAAGATATCTCATAAGAACAACTTTAACTCACTTTGTAGCCAAATTCACAATCATTAAAATATTGAAATGCACATACTGATCTAAATTACTATTAAAATATTAAAACAAACCCTTATACCTGAAATCCGCTATTTGTGCTGTTTATATCATAATATAGTCCAGCAACCAGAGCATAATAAGCTTGAAACATACAAAATACAGCAAGTCATACTCATGGGCGAGGAAATTATAGAATGGAATCAACTATCAAGTAATGCAATCTGTGTAAATAATTTACCATATTCATTCAAGTAGTCCATTAACAACCGTGTAAAAATATCAGTTAGAACTTCAGCTTCAGGAGAACTGCTAGCAAAGGGACAGTTGAAATCGATCTTAACAAATGCCTTCGGGGTGAAGAAGGTTGTATCAGGCTTGTACCATAACCTTGAATATGATGACTTCCTTAACAAAACTGGAAGTTTGGTCTGTAATGGTCAATCACACGTAAAATTGTAAATTTGTGGAAAAAAGAGAGACGTTAAAATGGGGTAGGATTGCGATGTTCATCACCTTCTCATGTGCATCCTTAAGTGACAGATCAGTTGGTATGAATACATTAGCTGCTGGTAAATGCAAACTTTCATTAGGAGTAGATAGCATCCATTCCTGAAGACAAATAAAAAATAAAAATAAATCAAAACTGAACTTGTAACAAAATACCATGAGCATTAAAGTAAATATAAGAAATACAACCAAAAATTACATCCAATTACAGACCTGAATCATGGAGCCCGAGATTTTCTCAATGGAATACGCAGTTTTGTACCATGGCTCAACCATGTCAGTGTGCCCTTCAAATTTTTGTGATTCCCAAAAAATTCTACAACAAAAATGTTTATAAGGAAACAGCTGCTAAAACATATCAGTAACTCAAATTTCCAGGAAACTAATATAAAAGGATAAATAAATAAACAGCAGATCATGAAATGTACCCTGAATGGACAAATCCTAATGATGTCCTTCAGTAAATCAAGAAAAAAAAAATATTTTTCCCTATATACTATTCTCAGAATTGGGTAGATTTTTGGAGATGAGGAGAGTTGAAAGTGAGTTTAGACTTGTACGAAATTATAACAAGCCATTGAAACCTTGTAAATAGTAATATCTGACCAAGGCAAGCTAGGATATAATATATAAGTCTATAAACAATATAATATTCTGGTAAAATTCATAATTAAGAAATCTTTCTATTGCAGTGAATTGAGTTGACATAATCATTTAGTAGGAGCAAGTGCAGTGTAATGGTAAACAAAACCTCAGTTCTGTCCATTCCAATTACCCCACAACACCAAAGTAGAAAGAAAACTGAGACTTAATTTCAGATGAAATATCCACAGATGACAAAGAATGAATGATATACTTGACTTATGAAGCTCATTCGCTGGTTTGTGTTAGTAATTCTTCTTTTGGCTATTTATTTTAATTGGAAGTGTGCATTGTTGATATCTTATATTCCACATGTTGAAAATTTAACGATCCCATAAATGATGAGATTACTTACATTAGAAGATCCTAATTTACCTACTTATACTAAGCCAGTAATCTAAAGCTTATTTCCTTTCATATAATCAACTTACATTTGTAAACCTCTTGTATGTATTACATAAAAGGTTCTCTCTATAGATCAAATACAAGAAATATTACATTCTCCTTTTTGTTTCTTTACATGGTATCAGAGCCTCAAGCTCTTACAGAATTTTCTGCCCCTATGCACCAGCCAATAGCATGTTCCGGAAACAGCACCCACAAAATGTCCACATATTTTCTAAATAATCATCTCTTGGCAGCCGAATCTTCTTCCATTTACACACAAATTCCTAAGATATGGAATGTGTTTTATTGGAGTCCAAGCCGTATGGGGTCTATGCAACCAAGATCGTTTGTTTTCCAGAACATTTTTCAAAATTTGCCCACTATAGTGGTTAGGGAGGAGCTCCCTATCAGTCATTATCTGTGATGACAATATCATCGACATTCAGAACCAAGCATATACATTTTCCCTCCAATGAGCAATGAGCTGACGATAGAAAATAGAATGGTCTGCCTAACTTTGAACCATGACAACTCCTGAACAGTAGTGCTAAATCATTCAAACCATGCACATGGTGATTGTTTGAGGTTTTATAGAGAGGAAGTAATATACATACCAAACATGGCTCCCCATAAGCAACAAACCACGGTGGTTGCTATATAGAAATAGCCTCCTAAAGCTCACCATTAAGAAATGTGTTCTGAATGTCAAGTTAATGAAGAAGCCAATGACACAGAGCAACAAGAGATATGAAGTGTCACACATGCAATCTAGGCCACTATGAAGAAAACATATCTCCTTAGTCCAGTCCAATAATCTAGGTTTAACCTTTGACTACTAAACGAGCCTCAGAATGACCCACCTGGCCTTTGGAACCAACTTTTACTATTTACTCACTGACATCCAACAATAGTTTTGCCAGTGGGTAGGGTGAGAGCTATTGACCCGTGATTCGTGTTCGAATTTGAGAAGAGCTATTGAGAAGTGACCGGCTGTTCTTAAAACAGACCTCAACTGGCAGGTAGACCCCCTCTTTTCTCTTGGCTTTGATGCCATGTAGAAATATAGAAGAGGAATTGTTGATTTTTATTCATATACTGGCAAACCTATATTATGCAAAACTACACACTCTACAAAGGGAAAGAGCTAGACAGCATCCCAAGATTGCAGCCTATTGTACAGCATTGAATCCCTAATTTTTGGGAAATTATTTCAGAATCCCACTAAAGTTTAGGGGGCTCATTGTCGGCCATCCCTCACAGAGGTGTCACTGAAAACCTATAGGCGCACTTTTACGTGCTACTTATCAGATTGCCAATCATAATTCATGGGTTGCATTTTTTTGGCACTTTGGCCTCTGTTTTTGTCTAATTTTTAAGCGGTTCTTACAAACTCAATGTCTAGTAGGTGACACAGAGTTTAGACACTTGAATTCAGGGGGTGTTGAGATATTAAGGATCCCAAAAATTAAAATTCTGGAATTCCTTACATAAGAAATTCTTAATTTACCTCCTTTCATCAAGGCCTTAGTCTAAAGCTTATTTCCTTTCATGTATTATTCAACTTACATTTGTTAACTCATGTGTGTCCTACATAAAGGGTTTTATTCATTGATCAAACACCACAAATATTACATTCTCCTTTGGTTTCCTCATACCATGCAAGCATCTTTCAAATAAAATGCCACCTTGTGAATTTAAATATTAAACAGAAATCACACCCATTATATAGGTTGCTAAATTTGGAGCCAAGAAAATAGTTACTTAAAAATGAGATGTTGTATCCTTGCATTAATGTAGATGTGAACAGAGAAGGTAAGAACATATCCAATGAAACATGTCAAGGTCTCATATATGTGAGTGTGCGTGAACATTAAGTTACGAATTCTCTACATCATTACTTACCGGACACTGTTTGGAGAAAGCTCATTCAGCACCATCCGAATGATGTTTGGACTGAACTTAGAGGGTAAGGATGATCCCACTAGCCAATCTTTTGGGGGGTATAGCTGGGGAAAAAAATCAAATGAGCAACAAAAGTAAGCATATAACAAACTAGTACAGATCCTGAAGGCAAAACAAAATTTCAAAATTGAAGGTTAAAGAATAGTCCTTAAATTACCTGCATGTTCATTGAGATATTAACCACATAATCAATAGGAGGGATTTTGTCCTGGTAATGAAACTTCGTCTCACAAACTGCTGATAGCTTTGTTAACATATTAAAAATATATCAGCATCTTTATATAAAGATAAGAACATCCTTCCATATTGAATATCCAATGTAAATAGAAACAGAAGTTTAAGGATTCAACATTAAGTCATAATATACTCTTTAACAAACAAAAAAATAAAAGAAGTAACAGTAAGGGAGTCTAGTAGCACTAATGAATGTTTTCAAGATTTAATTGTGTAAAATGTACTCTCTCTTTTTTATCATGGAAAGCAGTAGAATCAAATATACAAAGTCAATACTTGTAACAGCATACCCACAAAATGTTAGGATATAAGACTGATAAAAAGCAAAGTATCAATTATCCCTGGAGTCTATGTTTTCCTCTAGAGATAACCAACCAGAGGATTCTACATCCAAGGATAGGAACCATTACCTTATTGTGCACAACTAAAAATACAAATATAGATGCAGGTGTCATACCTCGTCAAATATCCATTCGCAAACACCAGAATGTTGTAAGAGGTAAATGTATTTGAATAGCAATCCTATTATTTCTTGCATATGTTCTGTGTTTCAATCATGGAACTCATATTAATTTATAATTATGCCAGTCCAGATTACAAGGAAAAGAAAAAGAAGCTCTGAAATGAGTGTTGAGATAAGACAAGTCAAATGTTACAAAACATGTCAGTGAAACCTATATTTTAGAGAAGACGAATACAAAATACTAACCATGACCAGCATCAGTAAGACTGATTACAACTTTAAAGAAAGAAAACTCCAAGCTCCAATCACCTTCACCTGCAGACAAGCTTGTGGCCCACCCTGCATTTTTTAAGCAATCAAATCAAATTAATATTTGGAGATATATAATAAGATATTGGGCCAAAAATTTCCTAATTCGGTTAAATGAGACTCGTGGAGCTCTGTTTTTTTACATGGACATCATGTACTAATGCTATCATCCTAAGCGAATACGAATACATGATTGCAGTTTGCAGGTGTCCCATATGAGTCATCCTACCAATAAGTAGGTCCCCAGATGTAAGAATAATACCATTCCAATAGCATAAATTAATTCAACTCTATATACACTACATTTGTAAATTTCATTAACTTCTATCTCTACAAAAGGAATAGCTAACAACTGACTGATGTACAAAGAAATCTTTATCTCTAAAAGGGAGGTACAAAGGAATCTTTATTGACTTGTTTGATCTCACATAAACATTTTAGTTACAAACTTCAGTCATGTCATTCCACACCCTGCCAATATCAGTTGAACTTCTATCATTAATCTCTAGTCTACTCATAAACACTGCAGTTCCTAATCGGTGTACATTGTTGCACCATTTTAACAGACACAATCCAAATTTCAGCTAATAGGGGATACTGCTTCTGCCACAAGTGTCGATCTATAGACACCAGTATCTAGACTACAACACTCTTATGAAGAAAAAAATCAGTACTCAAATCAATGAGCCAAGGGAATGACCAGGTACTACAGCGGGAACTTTTGTCTTTAGCTATCCTGCCTATCCAAAATTTATCTCTCAAGCAATACGTTGAAGAGCACCTCCACTTCAGCCACTCTACATCCCAAGATATCATTAACCTTAAACTACCCATCCTGATTTTGACTTAAAGTCAAGTTGCGCTGATTGAGAATGGTATCAACAGTACAAGTTTTATCCAAATTCAAAAGACTCGCAAGGATGATCGGACTTGAAAATAAAATAAAAAACATAATACATACTCCCTCCGTCCCAAAATGAGTGTCTTCTTTTCCTTTTCTAGTAAGTTAGTTATGCATGAATTGTCAATAATATCTTTATAAAAAGTTAGTATCTCTCAACATAAGATCATGAGGATACAACAGTAAACATACCACACTAACTAACTTCTCCTTAATTTTTCTCCAAATAGAAAGGCAACAAATTTTGGGACGGAGGGAGTATAAAGAAATGGGATAAAATAAAAAAAAGTTAAAACACCACCACCAGTGAGACTGACATCACAGAGCACAGAGAAAACTGATAGTCTTGAGCATGTATGTGCAAAACTCACCCAGTGTTTTCAAGACGTAAAACAAAGAACCTTCTCCTTCATGCCCAATAAGATGACCTAAATACCTGCATGGCCCCTCCTTGTAATGCCGAATGCCTGGAGTAATTGGCCAACTGATCCTCAAGGTATGACCTTGTTTTATTGGGATAGTTTTCACTAGAATCTGAAAGAAATTATAAGACAAACAAATGAGAAACTATTATTAAGCACTATAAACATTAAAAACTGTCCCCACAAATATTTAGTTTAATTGGGAAACAAAAAAACAATATCTGACTCAGCATAAAAACCACACCAATACCATGCATACCTGCAAATGCTCTGATGTGCAAGGCTGGCCAGAAAAATGGGAACACCTTTTATTGGTGTTTCGAATTTCTTTGAACATGTTCTCCACCAAGACTTGAATTTTATCGAGGTTTTCTGAAAATCCATGACAAAGAGACATTATAATTTTTTATATAAACAACAGACAGTAAGTGTAGTAAAGCAGATACTATAGGCAAGTTTAGATACTAAAACCTTTTGCATAAACAACCAAATGCATGAGGTTGGCAGAATAATTTTCTTCATAGAATTTAATAAGCTCATGCCTTATATCCAGTCCTTTCGCTTTTGGTCGAACCTCCAAAGTATCCCAACTCCCTATACTTGACACATATATATGGATTACCATAAGAAACAAATAATATTCACAAGTATACCAAATCTATAAATGTATTTGCATTAATAAGATCACAAATATCAAGCAAACCCAACAAAAGCATTCCATACAAGGAGTACTCTAAAAGAGAGAAATCATGATAATACATTTTTTTTGGAAAAACTCAAGAAACACAGACACGCATGTGCATGCATCATGCCATAGCTCTTCAGGTGACTGATTCGCTGTTATTTTCGTTTAATGATTTCATAATTTTTTAATTTATATTTTAAGTTTCCATTACAAATTTACAATAGGGACAATAACAGGAAGATATGATCACTAGAAAGTGCATCAGTCATGCATCTTGTTGGCCAGTAGCAGACATCAACTACATCCGGAGTCTAGAATTTAGGAGAGGCAATTCGTGTTCGCGGGTCGTGTTCATGTTGAAAGTTTAATATTCAGTTAAATGAGTCAACATGAATCCGACCCGTTTATGAGCGGGTTAACACGGCTAACACGTTTAAGTAATTGGGTTCAAAATTATATGACCCGACCCAACACAACACGTTCACATAAATGGGTTAATAGTGACACAACACGACTCGATATAGTTTGACCCGTTTAACTTATATGGGTCATTTTTTACACGATATGTTTGAAATTTTACATTTTTATCCTTAAATAAGCGGGTTAATATTCGGGTTACACGACCCGTTTATGACGGGTTCAACATGAGTTCGACACAAACCCGATTATGTTGATCCCAAACCCACTTAAACTCGTGTCATGTTACGAGTCATGAACCAAATTGCCGGCCCTAGTCTAGATGCGCCATAACACATCATACATATATAAAATTTAACCAAAAAAATTGTCAAAAAACTAATTTATTAAAAATAAAAAAAGAGGCCAATGAAAAAAGAGTTAAATTATTCAGAATCAAGCTAGAAAACTTTTGAACTTTTGAGTTACATAATGTTTTGAAGTCGAAGAACGTGATATAAAAAAAAATATAGTCCAACTGAAAGCTAAAACGAACAAATGAAAATAAAAATGAATGCGTTCCTTGCCTGTATTTCGGTCGTATCACCAATGGTTTCAAAAACAAAAACCCCATCTCACACTTCATTTAATTATTATTATTATTTTTTACAAAATTAAGCAGCATAATCCATGCAATAGTTACAAATTCATCAAATTTAGAATTCAAAGACAAAACTATCAAAGAGAAAATGAAGAAAGTCAAAAAGTTGTTTAGACTGAACTGATAGAAAGAAAGGCCATTTTGAGATTGTGCTCTAGAAGCTTCACCTTCTCTAGAATCATGTTATCCATCAGATCATAATATTATACATTAGCAAATATAAAAATCAGCAAAAATATTTGGCAACCATAAAACATGTACAGAGGTTCTTGAATATCACAATTGCTTCATTTTTTTATTTTTTTTTTCATATGTACATGAGCCCGCTCATCTGCACATATTCAACTAGATTATATTTTTCAAAGAATTAATTAAATGCTCACCTGTACTGAATTTATGATACGGATGTCCTTCCACACTTAAATGCCTTTGAAGCTGTATAGAGTGACAAAGTTCATAAAGAAGCAAAAAGTAGGAAGTGAATCATACAGAATGCAAAGAGGTAAGTTATGACTTGAAAAGAGATGGAACTTAGTGTAGATAATTAGTAAAGGACAATTTTATCTTGGTTGTAGGATAAAAACACACTACTTACTCTTGATACATTGTCCCTTTTTTTTATAAATATATTTAATATGCATATGGAATCCCACATGCAAGAAAAATTTAACACACACAAATTGTTTAAATACCTAACCTTAAAGTACCAAGTTTTCAGAACCAACAAGGAACATGTTAGACCTTGTAACACATTTTTTTACAGTGGAATGAATTGGAGGATTCCTTAAACAAATGCATCTAAATGCACAGGTCTCGAAAACAATGCCCGTGATCCTATTATTCTATCCTAAGATATATCATATGTGTTGCAAACTTCACGAATTGTATATAGTCTTCTGTGCTCTTCTTTCCACTGATCTCTATTAGATACCACATATTCACAAGAGCCGATGAGCACACTATTCCTGTCTACATGCCTGACAATTTAAAAATTAAACTTCCACGGCCAATACACAATGACACATTGGTATGGATGAACAAAGCCATTTCAATTCGATTTAATACTGCCTACATTATTAATTTTTTATATTATTTTTAAAGAAATCATTTCTTTACTTTTCCTCTTCAGGACTAGATCTATGTCTATTGTTTCATGTGTGACCCACTTCGTCAGTGAATCTCAGATAGGAAGACAATGAACTGCATTGTAGGTCCATGCAAACTACTTAGAATCCAGACATATGGTGAACCACCCTTTGGTAAAAGTGGTTTCTGAAAATGATACATATTACAAGTACGAGTACTAAGTAGCTCTTGGAATTATTACTAGTATACAATTTTCATGAAACAACTGAGTACGACCTTAGCTTTTTGATCATACAATTGCAAAGAGGCCTAAGAAGCACTCAAAGATTACTAAATGACCAAAGAAAAGCTAGAAGAAAAAAAAAAGAAGAAGAAGAGAGAATTGATACCTGGTTCATTCTCCAAACATCAGCCAGTAAGTTTTTCTGGTGTTCTGTATGACAAAGAGATAGAGACACAGTGTAATGACCAACAGTGATGTAAAGAATAAAAATGGAACTAAGGCTTTAAACCAGCTTGAAGAGAAAGAGCAAACCAGAATCAACAGCTTTGATTTCCCTTGTTGTAGCGTCAGCTGACATCAATGGTTTAATAAAGAACTGCGCAAACCTGAATAGAAGCCAGTGGTAGACATCAAGGATCACATATTTTACTATAACATGGACACGGTTAAAAGCCAAAGAAAGGCAAAAGCAGCATCTACCTGTCCAAAGCCTCTTCAAAGCAATCGACATTAACATCAAAATAAAAGTTGGTATGCTCCGAAGATGTAAAGGCATTTGTACTGCCTCCATGCTATGTATCATTCAGATGAATCAGTTATGAAAGAAATGCAAAGCAACCCTAATTATAGGGAAATGTGTGTATGAAAGCAAAACAAAAGGTCTGAACTAATAATTTATAGCACTAGAGCCTAAATTGCAATAACTACTGTACCTGTGTAATGTACTTTGAGTAACTATCCTCCTCAGGATATTTTTCACTGGCATAAAACAACATATGCTCTGCATAACAAATAGAAATGTAAAGAATCAGAAGTCAAAGGTAGAACAAATCAATGACACTCCTTTAATCAAAACCAAAAGAACCAAGTAGAGGGAGATGAAGGAGAATCATAGCAAACAAGCTGAAAAGCAGGGTAGATATAAGCAACAAGTTGCAAATGCAACTGAATATGCAAATCCATGCATTTGAAATTATGCCTAAAACAGGGACTTGACAAATTTAATAAAAGTTCAGATCTTTAAGCCCCTAAAATGAAACAACTAAGAATCACAGATACCTTTTCATTTATTTTATTCAAATCATCAATGAATTAAATTTCCAAGTTAAGTCCAACACAAGTTAACCTAGCATGGAATTGCAAAACTGTATCTCAATAACCGCTAAATTTCCTAGCATGTGTTGAGTGTTTTTATTGTCAAACCACAAACGAAATTGCAAAACAAACCTAGAAAATGAGCGAGCCCCTCGAGGCCTTCGGGGTCACTGAAGGAGCCAACACTGACCTCCATGGAAGCAGAACACTGAACCACAACCGATAACAATTGGAATTGGAATTGGAATTAAATTATAAGTATAAAGAAGAATCTATCAATATTGAGTTGGAAGAAATGGGAACCTTATCGGTATCGGGATCGCTGATTAGGAGAACCTCGAGGGAGTTGGGAAGGACGATCCTCCGGTACGCCCTCTTGTCGGTTCGGGGCTTCAAAATTTCTCCGGCCACCACATCTTTCTCGTCGCCGTCATCCCTCCGCACCTCGTCCTTGTCGACGGCCATTTAGAGGGGAGATTCGGCGGTTGATGCGCGATTGGTTAAAAATCAGAGACAATGCGGGGACTCAATCAGTCTACGTTCAGAGGTCTGCTCTGGTGTTGTTGAGTATATAGATTAGATGGACACTGAAGCCAACGGAGACTTTGGAGGTTCAATATGGTTCTTCTCCGAGGGTCTCTGCTTCTATTTCTATGCTGCCTTTGGTTTTGTAATCTATATGTAACCTACTATACGCTGCAGCCAAGCTTATATGCTTACGATACACCTTCTTCCAACTCATCATAATATACTGGGCGAGTATAATAAAGATAATTTTTTATGTAATATAAAATTTGACAAAATAACCTAATAGTTTAGATTAAAAAAATTGTGGAGATGAGTACTTTGATATGTGACATGATGTGAGATAAAATCCTATACTATGTATATTAAAGTTGGTGAGAATTGATAATGAGTTGACTGAGCCCTTGGGCAACCAAGCGTGCTTTGTGTCGCAAGATAGAGCCATCCGAATTGTACTTGACACGAAATGGCCAGCGATAGCCAACAATATTGCCCTGAGGTGGCCTTGGGACAAGTACCCATGTACAGTCCCGAAGAAGAGCCTGAAGCTCCTCGGTCATGGCAGCATTCCATTCCGGTTTCTGAAGGGCAACACGATAGTTGGTTGGTGTTGCACTAAACACTGGGTGCAAAACAAACAGCAAAGCTCTTGGTTTAAGAGACCCCGTACGCGCTCGAGTGACCATACCGTGACTAGAGTCCGAAGCAGGGCGTAGGTGCCTTAACGTCTTGGGCATGTCATGCTGGGAAGGAGGGACCAAGGCCTACACAATCATTCACCATGTCCATCACCACAACACAAAACAATGCAACAGATGGAACATTGATTCAGCCTTCATTAGCAATTGGTTCTTTCAGTAGCAGCAACACTGCTTTGCCAACAATCACCATCAAACTAGATGGGTTTAATTACCCAATCTGGGCATCATACATTCACGACGCTCTTGAAGTGTTTGATCTAGAGAAATACATCGATGAAGATGATCTACAACCTCCACACACAGTCAAAGATGGTGACAAGGATATAGTCAATCCAAACTATCTCACCTGGAAGAGACAAGACAAGCTTATCCTCTTGTGGATCAGAGGAACCATCTCAGAAGCTGCTACCAATTACGTGATGCAGGTTACATCGTCACGTCAAGCTTGGCTTAAACTCGAAACAGTGTTTAAGCCACAGTCAGATTCAAAGGTCCTTTCTCTCAGGTATCAATTAGCTACCCTGACTCAAGGATCTCTCTCATGTCTTGAATATGTCAATAAGAAACAAGGTATAGCACTGCAATTAGCATCCACTAATCATGCTATTTCTGATAATGAGCTGGTGATGCACATTATAAACGGCCTGGACAGCAAGTATGCCACTGTTGGGACATCCGTAAAGGTCCAACTTGCCACAGGATCCTTCTCTGTGGACACATTACTCAGTTTATTGATGGATGAGGAGACTAGCCAGCGCCTAACTGTCACAGACTTTTAGATTCATGCTGCCAATACTGCAACTGTTCGTGGCCGAGGGCGTGGCCATCATTTTGGTCGAGGTCGTGGAACGTTTTCACGGACTGGACATAGACAGAGTCATATCCCACGAGGTCAGCCCAATGCAGCGCAAAACCTTCGACAGTCTCATACAACTGCAGAATCCAGAGAAAACCAACGTTCACGACAATGCCAGATCTGTAATAAGAAAGGTCATCTCGCTTCCACTTGCTGGCAACGCTACAATCATGCATATTCACCAGAAAATCCTCACCATACAGCAGCATATGCAGCATCCTCCATGAATGATAACACTCCCCCATGGTATGTCGACTCAGGTGCTTCGGCACATGTCACCTCAGATCTCAACAACCTTTCTGTTCAATCCTCAGCTTATCAAGGTGATGATCACGTACAAGTTGGAAACGGTGAGCTATTGCCAATTGAACACACTGGTAGTGGTACATTGAATCTTGGTACACAAAAAATTTTGCTTAAGCATATTCTGCATGTTCCATTGATTACCAAAAATCTACTTAGCTTGTCTCAATTCTTACAAGATAATGGAGTTGTTATGGAATTCACATCTAATGCTTGTTTTGTCAAAAATTTGCAGGGCAAGGTTCCGCTGAAAGGGAGACTTGACCATGGGCTCTACAGGCTCGACAGTGGCTCGCTGGACTCCAATCCAAAACATGTCGTTTATTTGGGCGAAAAGACGTCACTTATGGGCTGGCACAATCGTCTGGGTCATCCTAATGAAATAGTCACCCGAAAGTTAGTGTCACAATTTCAGCTGCCAGTGTCTAATGTCAAAGAGTTCTCTGTCTGTAGTCCGTGCCAACTAGGAAAATCACATAGGTTTCATTTGCCTCAGTCTCATGTAGTTGCGTCTAAGCCGTTTGAATTAGTTTACAGCGATGTTTGGGGACCAGCTCCCGTTGCTTCTACAAACAAACATTATTACTTTGTTCAATTCTTGGATGATCACAAAAAATTTATTTGGGTATTTTTCTTGTCTGTCAAAAGTCAAGTATTTACTGTTTTCTCTCAGTTCAATAAAATGGTTGAACGTCAGT
>JAYMTK010000304.1:0-24720 GCA_036897405.1 Pelargonium myrrhifolium
GATCATGGCAGTGTTGCGGGACATGTTTGGGAAAAAAATACCGGATGCCACGGAAATATTGGTGCCAAAATGGTGGTCTAATAGGTTCTACAAGGGCACTTACTCCAATTGGCCTATTGGTGTCACTCGATACGAATATGACCAAATAAGGGTACCGAATCTAATATAGATAAAAATATATTTAAAACAAATTATGTTACTCTTATTTAGTTTACTTACCTTGTATGAGTTTTATTGAAAATGCAGGCGCCGGTTGGAAAAGTTTATTTCACGGGCGAGCACACAAGCGAAGGGTATAATGGGTACGTACATGGAGCGTACCTTGCGGGGATTGATTCGGCGAATTTGATGATCAATTGTATCAAGAAGAAAGCTTGCACTTACACAACCAAGCCAAAATGGACTTAGAATTATATATCTTTGTTAATTTGTGTTTCAATTACAGAAAAGAGAGATTATTTTTACTGATGCATCTGAGTTTGAAAATGTTTTGTACTTGTTTATTTATTTATTTATGAAATGAGAGTGTTTGTACCTTGTTTAGTTTATAATGAAATCAGAATTTGACTTGTCCCAAGTGCAAACTCATTTATGTGACCCGAATATACAAATTTTCGAGTTGCAATTCGAGTACCTACAGGTCTGAATCCAATCGATCAGTTTTACGTTACCGTACATATAGTTTTTCGTTTATTTTAGATGTAAATATCAAAATTTCTGATAATTGTGAAATTGTAATGAAAGTATGTGTTTAGATCCGATGTAGAGTTGACACTCATGATGTAACACGACACACGACATAAAATTAGTGTGTTTGAGCTTACATGTACATTTTGTAATCGTGTCGTATTTTTGTTGAAGAACTCAACACATTTAGTAATTATATCATGTTCGTGTTTGGCCTCCAAAAACGCACACACGATTAATTAGTCGTGTTGCTACACATACGACACGTCTAACACACACAATTAAATGTATAATTGTAAATTAATTATGACAACTTGTCAAACGTGTTGGTTAGTGTCGTGTCAAACATGTTGGTTTTATAGTGCATAATGTATTGAGTCGTGTTCGTGTCAACATGGTCTATTTAGCTATTGCGTTAAACGTGTGTCGTGTTTGTGTTTTGTTTGTATTAGACCATGCAACACGATTACTAAACATGTTGTGTTCAGAATGAGTCGTACAAGACACAAACAATCTTCAACAGACACGCACTAATAAATAATTTAGTGTAAAATATAAATAAAAAATAATATAATAAATAGAGTACTAAACCTTATCTAAACTGTAAAGCCAAACACGTGATAGCATCTAGGTTGACTGAAGAAAAGGTATTGTACTTTCTATATCTCTGTTGCCAAATGTTCCCAAATCTTATAAGGTACTGCCACGTGTACGGATGATATCTCATCAGCGATCAAGAATCGACGGTTACTTTTCACTTTTGAAACCTTCCCCTTTTCTACTTGACCTGACGGCTGCGTTTCTCAATCATCAATCTTCGCAACCACAATCAGATCTCTCTCTCTCTCAATTTCCAAATTGTCTCACGAATCTCTGCATCTCCGAGGTGAGCTCTTCGAACCCTAATCTCAAAATCGCTAATTTTGTCTGTTCTCTCTTGTTTTATGAGCATCCATTTTACCATTTTTATATAACTCATTGCTTAACCTTCTTCGCTACTGTTAAGTATCGATCCCATATTTGTTTCTTATGTATATAAATTTTGAAACTTTTGGATTATGATTTGGTGGTCATATGTTAAAATTTAGGAATTTTGATTTTAAATAGTGGAGATTTAGATGAAATTTGGGTTTTTGCTAAGGTTCTACTATAGTCGAGGTTTATGGGCAAACCAAAGATCGCTTATTTGATTAAAACATTTATTTTTCCCAGTTTATTCAAATTTCTTGCCTTACTCATTGGCTTGGCGATTGTAAGCTGGTTGTGTGGAAGATAGGAGAAAGAGAAGAATCTGTGTGTTTGTTTTGTTGTTGATAACATTTGGACTATTTTAGATTATTTGTGCAAATATTAGGCTATGCAGTAGGAACTTGTTTGTTTCTGTGAAAATGAGATTGGCTAGGCACCAAAGTTTCGACATGACAACATTCTTTCCTTCGGTACAGTTGATTCAAATTTTACTTTTATGTTGCCGAAGAACTGAAGTTTTTTTAGTACTCACAATAGCTCCCAGGGCTTCAGTTTTAGAGTGAAAGAATCCCCATTGTGTTTTTGTGTGCATTTTGATGATTTCAATAATGTACGAAATTCAAGACTCCATTTAGCTATCTGTGAGTTGGGTTCTTAGTAAGAAAAATATGTTCAAAATACCTGTCATTTTGCCATAATTTCATAGTAAACAAACCGGCGTTACAATATTTTCAGTAGAAATTTTGTGTGTGTTTGTTTTTTTTTAATAAAACTGAAGACCTTTATTCTTATGCTCATTGTATGGCTATTGAAGATGGCTGAAGCAAAGGCTGGACTGAGGAAACCGGTGTTTACCAAGGTTGAACAGCTTCGTCCAGGAACTACTGGCCACACACTAACAGTGAAGGTTGTCAGTGCGAAGATGGTATTACAGAAGGGACGTGCTGATGGTCCCCAAATGCGACACATGAGAATCGCTGAATGCTTGGTTGGTGATGAGACAGGAATGATTATCTTTACTGCTAGGAATGATCAAGGTATGTTGTGATTTAAGTTTTTTTTATTTTTTATTTTACTGGCTATAATTTGATGGTGTTTGGCCTGTCTGGTTTATATTTTAAATTGTTTTGCGAGTTTGTCATGCTTTGATCAGAAGAAATTTCATTTTGTATTTACTTTAGTTTGCATATATATCATAGTTGTGCTTTTAAAATTTGACTACATTTGCAATGTTTTATTCATGGAGTCAGGTAAAAGAAGTTGAGCTCTGCATCTCTTACTTGATTTGGGGATAATTCCTTGTGTATTTCTTAGCATGAAGAAAAAATCATATTAGGAACTAACATGAAACGATAGCTTTTGTTCTTTGAGATAAAAGAATAGAATACTATTTTTTTCTTCTTTTATGTACTATGATTAACTGCTTAAATAAGTCAGAAGTCATTTGATCAGTTGTATGCCTTGGGTGAAGCCTTGCCGTTCTGATCTATTTACTGTCGCAAAGGGATCTTGAGTTTGACGTCTGTAAAGGGTGCTGAGAAAATTTTGTTATTCAGGCTTCATTTTCTTGGCATTCAAGTTTAAAACAGTTTATGTGCCTATTACTTGTGATGCTGAAGTTAAAGGTTTTGGCAGTGCTGTGAAATGCATCTGATTAGGGGCAAAATGGGGGTCTTAAATGTCTTGAAGTTGCATATATGTATGAATTTAGGCTGTGAAGCTAAACAAACGTGGTGTTGTCCAGATTAAGCCAGTACAGTATGTTCACAATAGAAGCCAAATCTTAAAGAAAATTACTTTGGAATTTGAATATCTAATTGTGATATTGTAATCTTAGCTTATTTTTATATATCCAAAAGCTTTTCTAATTTATTTTTTGCATCTCTGCAGTTCAGTATTCCCCTTAAGAGTGTCCTGCAAAATGTAAATAGATTTTTATTTTATTTTGTGCTTTATAAGATTGGCTGATTTTACAAGTTGTAGTGCATTACTGTACTAAAATGACTTATGGTGATAGTTTTTTTATTGATGTATTTAATTTGTGTTTCTGACTTGCATGGCGGTTTACTTTTGATCCCCCCCCTGGAAAAAAATAAATAAATCAGAAGATGCACAGCTTGACCATTGAAAGCTTGTACAGGGATATATAGAAATTGTTTTACAGCATTTTCAGAACTGTACATGTGAGCATAGTTTGATGTTATATTTACATATATCCAGACTTTCCAGGCTGACATTGGTTGTACATACATGATTGTATGATATACACTAAAGATGATGAACTTGTACAAGATATTCAAATCATAACTGGTTCTTTTATATCACATGCATTCAATCATATGCCTGATTGGTTCTTATGTTGTGCTTGTTTATTAGTTGACTTGATGAAAGAGGGTACTACTGTGATCCTTCGCAATGCAAAAATTGACATGTTCAAAGGATCAATGAGACTTGCTGTGGACAAATGGGGCCGTGTTGAAGTCACCGAACCTGCAAGTTTCACTGTCAAGGAAGACAACAACCTCTCATTGATTGAATATGAACTCGTTAATGTTGTTGAAGAGTGACTTTCTGGTGGTGTGTTCATATCCCTACTACATCGTGACCCAAAAATAAGAAGAAATTCAGCAAAGCAAAATTACCTTTTATTTATGGAACATCTCATGTCCAAAATGCTCGCGAGTTCACTATTAGGATGGAGAAAATCTGGAAGCTAGTCCTATCCAAGTTGCTTCTTACTTTGCAGCTATCACGGTGGAACCCTTTAGTTCGGCCTCTATACAGATGGTGATCGCTGTAAATGGATGACATAAAAGCATCTGGTTCTTGGAACTTGCTTTGGTTTGTTTACTATTTACCTACTTTTGGCAGTAATTGTTCCTTTTTCTCTTACAACACTCTTGTTAAGACTAGTGGAAATGAATGTGCATTGCACACTTTCATTTGGGATATCTTTGATAAATCTATTGTCTCCTATAGCTTCATTGAAAGAGAATCACATGATGAATGTGTCTGGATAATGTGGTGCTAGTTTCTGTGCTATCTGTTCAACCAATAACTGGTTTGATAGTAAATGGTGAGCACATTGGTGATGGCTTCTTTTGTTTTTATTGTGAGAAACATTAATTTATGTTCTTGTATTGTACTGCACTGTAGAAGACATGGATTTTGACTATGTGGTGAGGTTGATAATGTTCTTAAAACATAGTGTGCAATAGGTTCAGTTGACAAAGCAACAAAAGGGATGGTCTAGGCCATACTGTCAAGGTGAGTTTCTGTATTCTTATGGGCTGGAAGTGCCAGCCAGACCCTAGCCTAGTTCTGTCTGAGTTTGTTGTCTTGAATCACTTGCCACTTTATCATGGGCTTCTTAAGACACCTCTCATTGTCCAAGTCTGGTTCATTTGTCTGCTCTGTTCAGTGTCTCCTACCTTTCCAAATTACATGCGGTGGGGAGCTCAGTAGGCTGTAGTAGGCAGTCGCCTACGCTAGCCCCTTAAAATCTAATAAATAGTGGAAAATGTGTTTGTCAGTGCTGAAAAATATTGCATTTTCTTTTCACAGTTTTGTTACCGTGAGTCTGGCTCTGCTATTGATTACATGTTAAGCTAATCTTTACAAGTGAGTCTCACGTAATAGTAAGATTTTTTTCTTGTGACTAACGTCACGAGGCTGAGTTAGGGTGGAGATCTCACAACGGAAGTTGAAACAGACTAACCGTTTGTCCTAACTATTCCGACTTCCAAGCAGGAGAGAAATCATATAGCTTATCTATCAACAATCTTCAAGCACTTGGCTTCTCATTCATGAGATTCTTATGGTTGGCACTGAAAGAAGATCACAAACATGTGGATGGTGCAATGTACAGCAATGGTCCTACTCAATCCCACCATTTTCTTGGCTCCACCCTCCCATCCTCTTAGTGAAAGGACCACCCAACAGAAATGGTTTCTAAGTGCAAAAAATATTCATAAAAAAGCATCTCAACTACACCACAACACAGAAAACAAACAATCTATAAAGATATGGATTTCCAGGCAAAATATTACATCATCCGCGCATCATCCCCGCGTCATGCCATGTATTCACTGCATCAAATGACCTCCCTCAAGCTTTCACTTCACAAACTATCCTTCTTTGTGGTCCATTTCTTGATGAAACCATCATTTACATTGCTTTCATCTCTTTATACTGTCATGAGTACATAAAAGCATAAAAACAGCCAGTTTCTGGTATAGTTCTCATCAAAATCAAACGGTCAGGAAGGTGTTTTTAACTCCAAGTAAATATGTATATGGTCCATACATAGAATGTTATGCATATCTCAGTTGATGTATAAGCAAATTTGTAATATATCAGTATAAGGGAATGTTCTGCAACTCCTTATTGTTGTTTCTATATGATAAAAGTACATTCTTTTTTTTTATTCTCCATATCATATCTCAGTGGATGATCATGGTTTTGCTGGTAGGATTTTATATATTATGCTGTCAACAACAATTTGTGGGCCTTGAACTCCATGAAGATGTGGTTTATGGATTGGAGAATATTTTTTTTATTTGAATATTTATACGAAAACTTTCAAGTCAAAAGCTCCCAACAAACTGTCCTACACCAACAATTCTTATCCTTGAAAGTCCAAGAACATCTTTTTTCACATCTTCTTGTTCTTGTACCTCCAAGACATCACAGTATATCAGTTTCTTGATCTGCAAAACTTCTTGAATAACATTATATCAGACAAGCTTAGGTCACTGAGATACTCTGCAGCAAAAAACAAACAAGAAAACAATATGATACATGATCAAGAACAGCTCCTATAGTTGGTAGAATCTTAGTCTGGTTCTTGCAATATTGAAGAATATGACCTGTCGTTTACCAAGAAACGGCTGCACATGTGGCATCACATGCATATAATCAGTAGATTATAATTAAACAACTCTTTAGTTAGCATTATCCACTGATGCACACAACTGCAAGCTAAGCAACCTAGCTGCTATTAAACTGATTTTTATCAGTAGATTGTAGTTTATTTTTAATGAAATGTTGGTGTGGTTTCATGTGATTAGTTCCTAAATTAGAAGAGTTTTGCAGAGGATGTCTGTGGGTGGACAGAGAGGTCCTCTGACTTTTGTCTATGGATTCATAGCTATAAATAGATTAATGGTAATTGTTGATTATTGGGTTTGGATTCAAACAAGTTGCATTTTTTTCCTGCATGATTGTGAGAGATTGGAGCATTAAAAAAGGAGAGGTTTAAGGTTAATAACACGTGGGCAAGTGACTTAAGATATTGTGTCTCTTGATATCTCAGATTTGAACCTCAGTGTTTGTACGCTTGTTTATAAATAAAAAAAAAGTTATTATTCCAAATATAGTTTTCTAAGATATTTTTGGTCTTTAACCTTATTGACTAGTCTTCACATTGTTTTCCACACCTGATTTTATCCTTTGTTGGCAAGTGATGTGGTCCAAATGTAGCAAATAAAGGTAATGAGTATCTTCTTTAACAAAACACGGAGATCGAACTCCACATTATATTGATAGTAGTCTTGTGTACTGAACGTTCGTATTTACGTGTTATCTCTATTTACTAACTTGGCGGTGAATAGATCAGTCTGAAAAATGCGATCAAAAATAATTTTTAACGAGTTGAGCAATTGGAGCGATAATATTGGTAAGCATACATGTCAACCTCCGATAAGATTTTTAAAACATTGATTCTGGCTCTTCGTGTTAAGAAAAAGAAAAGAAAAGGGTATAAGGCAAAAAAAAAAAAAAAAAATGGAGAAGTTGTGGTGATAAAGACCAATTTATGCCCTAAACCACCACCACATGCCTTTCTTTATCTTCTTTCTTTTTCTGCAAATGGGTAGAGCCCTGAAAAAGAGAGGCTGGACAAGAACTGAAGAGCTTTTGAGTGAACAAAAAGATAAAGTGAAAAATCTATATGCAAAGATTAGTAACAAATACTCATAGCATTCATCATCATTTGGTTTGTTGACTGTTGAATGGATAGCCATGAAAATTGGATTCCATTTTTTCTCTGTAATCTAATAATGGGATCACTAAAAAAGAGTGTTGGCTTATAACTTTTAGGGTTTATGTTATAAACGATCCTCCAATTATACTTGTATATATCATGTACCACAAGAGTTCTAAAATTTTGTAACGGAACTCCATCGTAAAATGGTGGACGTCGCTAAACAAGGGCGGAAGATTTAGCGCCCAAAGTTTGTGAGGCTTATGCGATGAAAAGGTGTAGTGAAATTGTAGTAACTAGTTTGTGGCTCGTGCGTTGCACGAAATATAATTGTATTTATATCATTCATTGGTCACTAATATCACTCAAATGCAAAACAGTATAACATATAATATATATTAGAATTTCTTATTAATGACGACTTTCCATATTTTAGCCATTCAAATTTGGAAATGTGTTGTTTTGTAATTACGAAAAATTTTAGGTCAAGATTAAAATTTTGATGACGTGGCGCTCTAATACGCATTATAAACCAATTTTTTGGTTCTGCTTTTATAGTATGTATAGATTATACAATAAATTTTCATATAATTACGTTCCACTTGAGCAAAATCTCAGCTCTACCACTTATTTACGTGAAATGGAGGACACATTGGCATAGGTGCTAGGACCTAGCTAGTTATGTTATGCATATGCATTGTAGAGAGATGGGAGATGGAGATATAAGGTGGAGTTACTTGGACCACCGTCACCACCATTAAAGATCATATAATATCTTGGGAAGAATTTTTATTCCTCTGTATTTTGTCTCTATTTTAGTATATTTTTCCACTTTATTGGGCTTTTTATTACCCACAACACCAATATTGTAGGCAGGCTGAGGCTACATACAGATTTTGACATTGACAGCACTCAAAGCTCGATCATGCTTATTATTATCATTATTGGTATGGGTGCTATTATTATAATAAAGAAATGTAGGTACCCATATATGATATCCACAACTCATGGAACGGAACGGATCGGAACCTAACCTAACTGGTTCCTTCTCTGTTGGCCTAACCGGACGCAACAAACCAAGTTTCCAAGTCTCAGTTTGGTTTCGTTTTTCAATATTTTACGCTTTACAAGAAAAGGACTTCTACTTTTATTTATTTATTTCCTTTCCCCAATTTCCACGTTTCCTTAAGATATACCCACTGACGGTAACAGAGACGTCATGTGTGCGTGTGTACACCGTGGTCACCTGGGGTTTCTATACGGCGTCGTATATGTTCAAGTTTTAGCGCCGTCGCGTCGTGTAAAGTCAAGTCAGTCGTCTTCTTGGTCAGAAAGTTCAAATTCGTTTCTGTCCCTTGCGCGCCAAAAACCGTACAGAGAGTAGCGAAAATGGAAGATCTGCGCAGATCGTCGGCGATGTCCTTCTTCTCCGATCAGTATCTCTGCTACGCCGATATCCTCCCTCCTTCTGAGGTATTTTCTCGGTTCTCGTGGTCGCCATTGTTTCTTCTGCTCAATTTGACCTTTTCTGTTGCAGGTTCGAGCGAGGATCGAAGTCGCGGTTCTCAATTTCCTCAAGATCTTGAGCTCTCCTGCTCCCGCCATCTCTGATCTCCCTTTGGTAAGGCAATTTTGTTGTTTCCTGCTTGTATTTTAAATTCGCAACTTCTGTATCTTCAAATTCGTGATTGAATTGCAAATGCTTAAGCGAAATAGTTAATTACTGGAGGTTAGGTTGCTGAGAAGTGAGAATTCTTACGAAAAGAAAGAGAAAATTGAAAGTTGTAACTTTCTAGTTCAGGTCCATGACTAAAATGATAGACGAACAATCAACATTTTATTTTATACGAATCCATTGAAATTGAACCAATAGAGAACTCTTTGAACCGTCTTTTTGTTTATTGAATGTAATGATATTAGTGGTGAACAGATCAACAGGAATTCAAGTAACAGCCGAGTGAATCAGGGATTATTGACTGATGTTTCTTGGATATTCTTGTCTCACTCGTTTTGCACAAGATCTCTAATGAGACCAAATGCTGCTAAAGCTTTTATTAGAGGTATAAATTACAATCATAATCACAATCCATTCCTTAAAGCATATATAAATTTGTTTACTCAGATTTCTGGTACAGTGTGGAAAGTTATGGAGATGTGTCTTCAGATCCTGGTTCAAGATAAGCGTGTCACCCAGAGAGAGCTCTTCTACAAGTTGCTTTGTAATTCACCAGATTATTTCTCATGCCAGTCTCAGGTCAACAGGACAATCCAAGGTCACACTTTCCTTCTTTGTTTGATGGAGTTTTCAGTTCATCCACACTTCAAGTAGACTGTTTTACTTACATATCTGAGGCCTTTTGATTGTATTTTATACAGATGTTGTAGCATTGCTTCGGTGCAGCAGATTCAGTCTTGGAATCATGGCATCTAGCAGAGGACTTGTTGTTGGCCGCTTGTTGCTACAGGTGTGCATCTGATATTTTTTACTATATTAATTACATGAGTATAGCATCATAGCAAGATTGACCTCACTTCAATAGACAATGGCGTAGCAGAGAATCTAGATGGCCCTTGTGATTGAGGTTAAATTATTCACTTACTAAAAAAATTCATATGATTAGTAAGATGAGGAAGGCATTCCTCCATAATCAAAGCTGCAGAATCCATCCCCATAACCATGAATGGTAGAAGAATCCTTTCTTGGGTCTTTTGTGTTGTCTGATTCTGAACTTCCATCGTAGTGTAAAAGTTTGCTTAATACTTTGGATGAGGTTTTGCCTTGTGTCCTCTATCTCAACGGGCTAAAAATTCTTTACAATAGCTTATTGTTGCCTCTTTCATTTTCATGTTACAGGAACCCAACCAAGATGTTGTGGATTGTTCTGTTTTGGGGTCTTCTGGGCACCCAATTACTGGTGACCTGAATCTGTTAGAGAAGTTGGTTATGAGTACAGATGCACGGTATATCATTGTTGTGGAAAAGGTATTCTTCTTGACAAAACCTTCAAACTTTTATGAAACAGCCTGTGATTGCTTGGCAACTTTACAAATTTGGGGTGCTGGATATGTTCAGCATGCAATATTCCAACGGCTTGCTGAGGATGGCTTGTTCAACCAGATTCCAAGTATTATTATCACAGCCAAAGGGTACCCAGATATTGCCACGAGGTAACTCTAAACAGATTCTATTTCTCCCAACTCATGGTGCATATTGCTGCTGAAGACCTAAAGTCTATAGCTTTGGACAACTACCCATGTTATTCTTATTTATGTGCACAATAGGTATTTTCTTCACCGGATGAGCAGGGCTTTTCCAGACTTGCCAATTCTAGCACTTGTTGACTGGTATAATCACATTTTCTCATTCTTACAACAGATATGATCCCCATTCTTCAGAGAACTTCTAGTGCCCACTTATAACGCGTACTTGATTCAAAATTTGCAAGGAACCCAGCTGGATTAGCTATACTATGCACCTTCAAGTTTGGAAGTATAGGGATGGGTCTGGAAGCATATAGATATGGTACTATCTCGCCATGTCAGTATTAGATTGTTGTAGTAAACTGATCTCCCTGAAAGTTGAAAGTTAAAGTAACCTTTTTCTTTGGGCCTTTTCAGCTTGCAATGTGAAGTGGTTGGGACTAAAAGGTGAGGATATACAACTGATACCTGAACAATCTTTAATTCCATTGAAGCCAAGGGACATGCAGATAGCTAAAAGCTTGATGTCCTCAGAAATCTTGCAGGTAGCTTCCCAAGACTGCACTGTTCCATGTTTTATTAAACCTTTATCCCAGAAGGCTCACTCCATTTTTGGTGTGTAACAGGATAGCTACAGAGAGGAGTTGGCAGTGATGGTTCAGAGAGGTCACAGGGCAGAAATTGAAGCGCTCTACTTCCATGGATATGATTTCTTGGGGAAGTACATAGCTAAACAAATTGTACAAGCCAATTACATCTAACAACAGAACTATCTGAATTAAAAATGCAAAGTCATTAAATAATAAACGATTCACTCACCATTCAGAAAGAGTTATTTGTAACCAGCTAAGATAGTTTTAGGACTTGGTCTTTTCAGTAATGCTGGATCTCTGCAATAAAGATCATTTTTATTTTTATAGCCTATCACTAAAACTCCAAGACATGACTCAACGAAAAAAAAGACTATTCAATTGGTGCTAAGTGGGAAAATAAGGGTTTGTTCGTTTAGCTATTTTTAAGTGAATTTCATGGAATTCAGGACATACTGAGTATTTTAAATTTCTAATTCTCATGTTCGTTTAATTTTTTAAGAATGATATATTTGACATTTTAAAAAAATTTTCTTTCCTCCTTAGAATTGAAATATTCAAAAATCTGAATATTTGAAATTCTAGAGTGGAATTTGAAATATTTCAATTCCTAAGAAAGTAGAATTCAATTCCAATTCTTTATTTTTATGAAAAAATAAACGAACGACCCCTAAGATTAATTCTTGCGGACAGACTTTAAAAGGCTTATTATGCATCCACAATTTATCTATCACACAGGTAACAGAAGAATACAATTATAGCATCTAATCATAATACAAACTCCTTACATAAACAACTCTCAAAATATTATAATTTACTACTAGAAAAAGAATAGCAACATAAAATGGCATTCAAAATGTTCCCAGGTTCATCTCATTACTACAGTAAAATCAGTAATTCCTGTCTCAACTGCAATGTACAGGAGGTACAGGATCACAAAAATTTCTTTTAACAAAATTTTCAGGCCCTGCTTGAGGTGAGACTCGCTCTCTTTCCCTCCACAGAGAACTTCCCACTGCCTTCCAGCTGCAACCAAGAAAGAAATGTTCAGACCAACTTTGTATTTAGGCAAACAATGAAGTCAAGGAGCTTGCTCACTGTAGTTACAATTTTCTAATATCTCAGTGGGATATTATAAAATCTTGAGGCACAGAAGTATTGTGCTTCAAAATTTAAAAGTTTGGTGCGGCCAGTCAATGTTACCTTCTTTTTCAAGTAAGCACGTGCATCTTTGTTTGAACTGAAGTTTGAGAAAACAGAAGGTGAATGCTCATCAATCAGAACTTTCAGCTGTTTTAGCTTTAGTGAATTGCCAGGTACCTGCAAGAAGTAGTCAGTCAGTGACACAAATAAGAAATTGTTCTTAAACTAAACACAACTAATGATGACAGACCTGACGAAGAAGCTGTTTGCACAGTTTTTTCAACTTCAGTTTTGGTTCATCAACCTTTTCCACCTCAGAAGTGTTGGCACTTTTTAGTTGCATTGATGAATTAGAATCATCAGAATCCTCATCCTCACTATCATTAAATGATGTCTTTTTCCCTTCATAGCGGCAACCAGCTATTTTCCTTGGACGGTCCTTAATACCAAGTCCTTGCTTCCCAGTTGTTGCCTTATCCTGAAAATTTAATGATCGCGCATCAATCAAACTACCCTGTAAACTCCAGTGATTTTCCCTCCTTATCTCTTTCTTTATGGAAGTAACATCTAATATAACTTCATCCAATGAATAACTCTTCAACCCATTTGTTGAAATTCAGATAAGGTTGCATTACTAATTGAAGTAGCAGTTGAAAATCTTTTTACAATCGTTATTTGATTCATTCATTGAAATGTTCAAAATATAAACTATTTTTAATAAACTGGGTAATGAACAGGTTTTGTACACAACTCAAACAAGAACCGATATACATACTTGGACAAGATTGTAAAGATTCTCTTGATCATCTTCACAAAATTCAGTCCTCTCCTTGTAGTTTTGAGCTTTCTCACCAGTGCGTGATCTCTTCCTTGAGGATGCCCCAAGAAAACCTCCTGAGACAAACCCTAATTTATAGCCCCACCAGTCCGGAGGAAGTTCTACATAGTTCTTTCCTGTCATGGCGATTAGACTATTACATGTGATCATAACATAGAAGCAATATCAAATAGGAGAAGATTTTCATGCAGCTGCAGTGTGTTCATCATTCATCAAGTATATAATAACAATTTAAGAACTATAATCTGTGAACAAAACAGAGAAAAGAGTATAAACAAACAATTTAGACCTAAGAACTTTAACAAATACACCATAAGTAAAGTCACAAATGTTTTGCCTAGAATCTGAAAAATAAAGTCATCTGATAGAGGAACAAGAAAGAGAGAACTACAAACAAGACAAGTTAGTGCTATGAAGTAAGTCTTAACATAGACAATGTGAATAGCAAGTCAGAAAGGTTTTGTTTAAAATGTAAAACAACAAAGTCATTTGATAAAAAATACAATTTAATATAAGTGACCTTTGTCCAAAAGAAGAAAGATTACTTTCAGCATCAAAATCTAGGATTTCAAATGCCTTTTCTGATTCCATCTCCACAGCTAACAAAGGACTCGGTTTCGGTGACTCCTCACTTCTATTGACCTACATACAATTTTAGAATAATATATTATAGCATAAAATTGAACCAAAAATCAACTTTGAAGCCAGAAACAAGCTTGAGTAAAACCACAAGAGTTTACAAACATTACAAGCAAAATTATATACTCCCTAAAAGAGTGGGATTAGTTCTAATAATAGTCTAGCTGCTCTAAATAACTCCATAGTCCCATTAAAGACGTTAACTAGATGCAAAAGCATTCAATACTTACAAGAATTCCTGCAAGATCTTTTGAAGAATATGAACTAACAAGCTTTCCCCTCTCCCTTTTCTTGTATCTGATAAGCATGATATTGACATGAGTAAAAAAATGGTCAAACTCAAATTATTTAATTGAAGCAATGATCAACCAATATAAGAAACACACAAGTTCAGCCATAAGTACTGACCTCCCCTGTGGTCGTGTAACCTTGGCAACTGTTTCTTTAACATCACTAGGGGCATCAATTTCAGTTTCTGCTTGGTCATTGTCCTTTTCATCAACTGCCAATCATACAAACTACCCCTTAGAAAATGCTTAGCCATAGAATTTGGTGCAAGCAACATAAAGCTAATTTCATTATGTCATACCTTGGTCATTGACAGTCGTTGATTGCTGCCAATCAAAATAATGAGAAAATCAACACTTGTTCAGAAATGGAAGCTGAATGGTATTGCATTAAAAAAAAAATGTGAAATTGAGGAAACACACCACTTTCAATCTTTTCAGTATGCTATCAAACTGTGAGGTATCGAATGCCCAAGGGTTTGGCTTCTCCAAACCAATACCTATCACAAATTTACCAGCACAAAATTAAACAAAATAAACAAAATCACACATCAAACATTACGAAAATTCATCAATTTAAGAAACGAACCAACAGTGTCCTGCTTGTTTTTAACTCTAACGTGTCCTTTGATTCCTTGCTTGTCTTTCCCAAGCCCTTCTCCTTCCTCCCACCCCTGACAAACACAAATTGCAGACCATACATCAGCAAATAAACAAATCACAGCAACAATTAAAGGTAAAAAAACGAGAAGCTCGTAATTTTCAAGTTTTCATCAATATATGCACACATCGTCTAGGCAGAAACAGAGAGAGACAGCACCATCTGTTTCATGAGGCGGAAGGCGGCGGATTTTCGGGCGACGCCGACGTAATTTAGAGGAGCTTCTGGTGCGGCCATGGTGTATTCTTCCTGTGTGGCCGGCGATCCAGAGCCGTCTCTTCGGGGTGGGTGTGTAAGATTGTTCAGTTGAGAGGGAACTGGAAAACCTAAGAGGACGAAACGAACTGAGCGGGACTAGGGTGTGCGTCAGTGAACGGTGGACTCTATTTCACTTTGGTGGGGACATGATATTTAGCGGTCAGGATTAACAGCTGTGCGACTATTGCAATTGCAGCGTAAATCAGACGGTTGCAGGGAATTTGTTACCTACCTACCTACCAAATTGGTCAAACTAAACGGCGTCGTTATCTCCTTCTGCATGGTCCTAGTCTTAACACAAAAGTGGGTTGGGCCGAATCTAATACGGCCTTCAAAGCGGCCCAACAGAATTAAATCTTTTTTATTTATACTGATAAAAAAAGTTAGCCATGAACGGCATGTTGCAGAGTACTGTATTATTTTGGCAGTAGTAAATAATTTGCTGGCAAGTTAGGAAGGTTAGGAGAAAAGTGGGGTGAAAATTAAAAATGAAAAGAAAATAAGGGTAATATACAAGTTGCTATATATACGAGGAAGGATTATGATGCAGTGCGTTTATTCTAGAATCGCGGCATTGCTGTCTCTCTTTCTCTCTCCCTCTCCAGATTTGGGTGGTTTTGGGTTGAGGTTGGGTTGCAGAGAACAAACCTGCATCTTCCCATTTCCATGGGGTCTTTGCTCGGTGACTGGCCATCGTTTGATCCTCACAACTTTAGCCAACTCCGACCCTCCGATCCATCCAATCCTTCTGTAAGTTTTTTTCTTTTTCCTCATCTTACTTCCGCTGAATTTGATTCAATTTCGTCCAGTTCGGCACTTCCGATTCTACATGATCTGCCAACTTTTTTTCAATTTCATAGTTGATTTTATTTGTGCTTGTGCATATGTTAAACGCATGATATAATCTCGACTGGTTTGATGAAGGTCCCATTAAGCTTTGTTTTCCTTTTCAGCTTAAGACAATCACACAAAATAGTTTTATTTATTTATTTAATATTATGCGACACATTTGCATTTCTGAATTTGTTTCACCCCATTGAAACAAGGGTCTGTGGGTATATGAAAGAAGTATGTTGGAAGTCAATTTAAAAGTTTCCTAGAATCTCATTAATTCATGACATTAATATAAGCTGCAATCTCTATTTTCTAAATTATGTATTTTTGTTTGTTTATTATTTTGATATCATGGCGATCTGGCTTCCCGCTGCCTAGTTCATGTGTTTCATGGTTGAGTGACTGAATAGTTTAGCTTAATAGGGTAATGATATGAGCAGCATTGTCATTTCTCGTGTGAGCTTTTTATCATACATTACACTTTAGCTTTTTGATATCTCTTCCCAGCATATGGTAGCCACAAACAAATGGTAGGCGGATGTGTTGGTTACTATTACCTGTCATTCCCATAGGTTAATAGGTATCATGCAATGAGTGAGTGGTGGTATCCTTTTTGGTTTAAGCCAGTGTTTGTTTGTGCAAAATACAATATGCATGTGGTTAGATTGTTTTAACTCTTTCTTTGAGTCTGCCTAATCTTTTGTTAACTTAGTATATCTTTTCTCACATGCTCGGATACATTATATTTGTTCTATTGTTTAAGTCTTTGAAAGCAGTCGAGTTTTTTCATGTGAGAGAACTTCAAATCATTTGTTGTGAAGTCATGGTTTAGATCTTGTCAATCAGCTGGCACAAGTTTTTGTGAATCTCATACTGTCATGGTATAGGCAACCCAAGCCCTTTTGTCCATCTCTGTTATTAGTTTCTGATAAGTCCTTCAACTTTTAGCCAAGTTTCTTTGAAACCTATTTATTCAAATTCCCATCACGTTGGGGCCATTATCTAGTAGAATGGTGAAAGTTTTAGGTGGCTAAGTGCCATTGTCTGGGGCTGAGCCTTGAAATTAGCTATTTTGCTAAAAATAGCTTATCTAATTGTTTCTGCTAGGACCCTAGTTTATTTTCTGTAGTAGTTGATGATGGCCTTTTTTGACCTCGCATCTTGATGGAGAAGAATGTATAGCCAACCCAATATAGGTAGAGTTAGGATAGAGTTCAGGGGAGATGGGTTCAACAAACAAGTATTAATTTTGTTTTGCAATTGGATTCTTCTATAAACTAATTGCTGTAAATGATATGTCCTCCATATATAACTGCCATGTGTATTTTCTATTTCTAACTTTTGTTATGTTCATTAGCTCTGCACTATATTATCCTAATCATGATGGTAACATATTCTCGACATTAAGTTTTTATTCTTTAAACGGGAGCATTTGATACTGAAGTGCTTTATAATTTGTAAAAGAAAATCCAAGTAGACTGAATAAATGGAAAACAGATCATAAAATTTGTATGATCTATGGAAGTAACATGGTACTCTTGTACCCTACTATACAATTGCGCAGCAGTTGGGATGAAATAGTTTTTCGTAATAACAGTTCAGGATCATGGTTCTTCACTACTCTATTTCCTTTGCATTGCTTAGATACATCTCAACAATCATTATTCATTTAGTAGGTTTCATAGCTTAGGATAAAGATTTTCTTGTTAAAGAGTTGATTTATGTTTCACTTTTGGAAATATGAGGCAATCAATGGATATTTGATCTTCCTATAGCCAAGACAACTCAAACCTTGATCTCTACATGATTCAGAGTTGAACCCATCACTAGACCTTTCTTATATATATATAACTAGGCCTAAACTTCAAATCCATATGGTCAGGTGAAGATGAAACCTTAGAAGTGTACTGACTGATGAGGAGATCTCTCAGCAATCAACTTTTGTGATGACAATAAGTCCCTGGGTCCTGGTTGTTTCAACCTCACCTTCATCCAAAATTGATGGCACATCATCAATCATGTCCATCAGTCTTGTGTCCTACATTTATAAGGTGCTCTCCAAAATCCTTTCCAATTGGAGAATAGCTGTTGTGATTAGCTCCATCATCAGTATTGCCATTGGATGCCAGCAAGGGGCTCTTCCCATCTCTTACCTTGGCTTTAATGCTGAAAAAAATTACCCCCTCTTAAGGAAAGTTTTATGCATCAATATTTATCACTGGAACCTTGAAGATTGAGGCCTTTTCCAGCTCAACCATCATAGCTCCTACCCACTTCTCCAACAACACTTTAAGCTCCAATCTAATAGAGTCCATTCCCTAACTTAATTTGTTCTATCAGTAACTGGGTTCAATTTTCAAGTCTACACATTATCATCATCAAAGCACTGCTCTATTAATGAATTATTCAACCCCAACACTTGCTGCCTCCCATGACCAACTCTTCTCCACCCTCAAACCAATACTTTCTAAGCCTGACTATCAAGACTTACTTGCATGGAAACACAACTCCAAAGGTCTATTCACTGTCAACTCTGCAGCATTACTTCTCTCACCTCCATCCAGCTAGCTCTCCTAAACCATCTTGGTCAATTCATCCAAATTTTCAAATCTTTGTTCGGTTGGGTGTCCTCAACTATCCCCACCAAATGCTTCTTAGAAAACAGAGGATTTAGGATCCCATTAGTTCAATGCCTTTGTCCTTGTTGTAACACTATGTTTGAAACATATCCTCATCTTCTTGATCTCACTTGTTCTTGATCCAAGAAGATCTGTTTCAGTACTATTACTATGGTTCCTTGCCCTCTTCAATTGAAGCTATATATGCTATCCTCTTTAATAGACCTTCACATCTTGAGAGCTACGACCATAGATCTGGCTAGCCATGAACAACTTAATTTTTCAATGCAGATTTAAGCTCCATCATCTCCAAGTCTTTACCTTGGTCATTGAGCCACTAGTCCAGTAACCCTCAAGCTTGTATCATTTCAGCCCAATCCTCTTAGCTTCTCTCCATCACATTTTTTTTTTTGGTTCTTGTATTTACTTCCCTGTTTGTACTTCTTTTGCATTCCTCCTTGGAATACCTATAAATCACTAGAATTAGTAGTATCACGGGCACAAGCCTATGTACAATTAGACTTTTACGTGAGAATTTATTTCACAACATAATCATTCTTATTCTTATTATGTCCGTACCATAATGATTTTAATTTTATTGGTATGATATCTATGCAGCATCTAGTAGTTTGTTGGATGCCCTCATATATAGTTCAAGATACACAATTTCTCAGAGATATTCACTCATTCCACAAAATCCCTCGTGCTGACACCTAAATGTTTGTGCACTTAAGTGCTCTCTTAACTTTGATAGTTCTGAAATTGACAATCAATTTCTCAATCATCACTCGTTGGTTACTCCGTATTAGAGAGTTCATCTATGTGGATGAGACTTGAGAGGTCAAGCATCTGATTTACACATATATCAAATCTCATTGATTGTGTGTGTATCAAAGCCTTAACGACTGATTTAGTTTCCTTCTTTATTTGGTTTCTTTTTCTTGTACAAACTCTCCGCTCTATATAAAGAGCTCATATTGTGTAATGAATCATCAACTTAAATCCTGATACAAACTCTCTTAATTCTTTCAAATATGACTTAGCACCGGATAATTAAAGAACTGATCAACTCAATTGGTGAATAGGTTGTACAACTTTTTAGTTTAAAGTCAAGTTTAACATGGTATCAAAACTGGTTTTGTTTAGACATTTGTGATACTTCTTTAATTTGTTGTCTCCTTTCTTGGAATTCGCATGCAGCGTCAACCTCAGATACACTATTCCCGACTCAATTTCAATGTAGTATGTGGCCATATACGCATCCCAAAATTCTTCACAATTCTCTTGTAAATAATCTCGTAATAACATTGCTTTGCATGGGAGTGACGTGTTGGATGCATGGTATGGTCGTTGGTGCGTTAATTAATGATTAATTGATTGGAGATTAATATTGATGAAGTAGTTCAACACAACTACTAGGATCAATGAACAGAGAAAATATAGTTAGCAAAAGATAAGCTAAAATAATATGTTCCTAGCTAGTTTAGATTGAAAGAAGTAGGTTTGCCTACTTCACCTATTTGTGTTTCATTGGATTGGATAGCAAGACCAACCTAATATTCCCAATCCGTTAGTATTATAATTTTTTTCTTTTTTCTACTTGAATTCGATAATAACAAACTTGTTTGTTGTGTCTTTGTAATTAGAAGCTAAAAATCATTAATTCAAATAGTAAAAAACGCATCGTCTCAAGAAAGAAGAATAAAAGCACGAAGATGTCGTTTAGCAGCTAGTTTAATGAGATTGTGTTTTGTGTCTTGTTGTGCAATATTATATAGAAACTTTTATTAGGTTCATTTTGTTCACTTCACATTTTACAGTTAAGTTTTTCGATGTTGAATACATTACAAAGATCTTATTGTTAATCTTAGACGGAAAGGAAAGCTAAAAAAAATTGGCCATGTGTGATGTGAATGCTTCAACCTTTCAACCTCATGTAACATATATATGTGATTTGCCTTCTGTTTTGAAGAAGCTCCATTTTTGTCAACAGAGCAGGTGAGTCCACTCCTTTGAATAATTGTAAATGATTCTGATTTAATTAGGACCTCTCTGGCTCATGTGGTCCATTTCATAAGTCACAAGTGATGCCTGCACTTCAAAGACATCAAATTTTATAATCAACTCAATGGGAATGCTAAGAATTGTTTGACAAAATCATATCCAATTCATAAACCAGTTCAATATTTAAAATATTGAACATGAGGATCCTATTATAATAATGAAGTTGATTGTACAGAGAAAATGCACAAACAAAGTACTTAGTCTGAAAGAAAGCAAAGCATGATTAGATGCTTTGTTAGGTTCCAAAGACTTTGTAAGATGGGATGTACCAATCAGAAACCCAAATGCTTCAGTGTAAAGAATAAGAGCATAGTTTTCACAGTCAAGGCCAAAAACCTTGCTTCCCTGTATTCAGCTAAGAGCTTCTTTTAGTTGTGTTTTGCTTACTAACTACATATTATTGTTATGCTGAACTAGTAAGCTCAAAAATGAACAAAAACAAAAGCTACCAACTCCAATCTTGATGAGTTCCTTTCATTGCAAGAGCTAGTCAACCACCCACTCTAACCTTTTCTGTCCCTTCCCTCCTTTTTTTTTCATCAAGTCTTCCCTATAAATACCCTCAAAATCTTCTCTCAATATATCAATCAAGTAGTTCAATCTTCTTGCATAGCAAGCTAGCTAAAGAAACATACATCTACAATGGCTCTATCCATGAGCTTTCATGTTGTGCTTGTTTGTTTTCTTGCAATTGCTCCCATTTGCTTCTGTACTAAAGCCAATGTTGCTTACCTCTACCCACAATTTTATGACCACTCCTGTCCCAAAGCTCAGGAGATTGTCAAGTCCATTGTTGTCAAGGCAGTTGCTAGAGAAACCCGAATGGCAGCCTCGCTGATCAGGCTTCATTTCCACGATTGCTTTGTTAAGGTGTGGATTAACCTATCTGTTAAGTCACACAAGCGCGCGTAATTGCATTTTGAATACTGATATGTTGTTGATTTTGCAGGGATGTGATGCATCTATATTGTTGGATAACAGTGGCAGCATTATCAGTGAGAAGCAGTCGAATCCTAACCGGAACTCAGCCAGAGGGTATGAAGTCATTGATGAGATCAAATCTGCATTGGAAAGGGAGTGTCCAAATACTGTATCCTGTGCTGATGCATTGGCTTTAGCTGCAAGAGATTCTACTGTATTAGTAAGTTTAGTACACATTTTGGCCTGATCAAATTATGTAACAAACATCAAAATTAACCAATTTTTGCATATACATACAGTCTGGTGGACCAAGCTGGGAGGTCCCATTGGGAAGGAGGGACTCAAGAGGTGCAAGCTTGAGTGGCTCTAACAACAACATCCCAGCTCCCAACAACACATTCCAGACCATCCTCACCAAATTCAAGCTGCACAAGCTTGACATTGTTGATCTTGTAGCTTTGTCTGGTAACTTAATACGCAAGATAACTTGAATACTTGTTAGAGTTCATAGATGCAAAACTGATCAAACATTGTGTTGCAGGGAGCCATACTATTGGGTTCTCTAGGTGCACAAGCTTCAGGCAGAGACTGTACAACCAGTCGGGCAATGGGCAGCCTGATGCCACGCTTCACCAATCGTATGCTGCCCAGTTGAGAACAGGTTGCCCGAGATCCGGGGGTGACCAGAACCTGTTCCCCTTGGATTTTATCAGCCCAACGAAGTTTGACAATACCTACTTCAAGAACTTGCTGGCTTACAAGGGCTTGCTGAGCTCTGACCAGGTTCTCTTCACAAACAATGCAGTATCGATGGGTTTAGTGAAGCAATATGCAGAGAACAACAAGCTGTTTCTTGAGCAGTTCGCTAAGTCCATGATTAAGATGGGAAATATCTCTCCATTGACAGGTTCAAGGGGGGAGATCAGGAAGAACTGCAGGAAGATCAACTATTAACTATTAAGAGTTGCATATACATGATCAAGTCGCAAGTACTAGTAGTCTTATATATTTTGTGTGTATGGAATGTCTTCTATTTCCTATTTTGTATCTTCCTGGAAATTCTGTAATCATTTTCTTTAATTAATAAAAAATGTGTGAACTTGAATGTGCCCTGCCATTCCAGTTCTTGCTGCTTTGAAACAGTTTTAAGAAATGCAGAAATATTTGCAAGTTTCAACAATGATGCTTCTTGAGGCTCAAAACATCATTAACATATATTATCAATGAAACAAAACAGGGTTATGAAAATAACAAAGACAAATTACAAACCACAACCACCTCCATTAAAACCAATTCTGTGGCAAAATTCATTGAATATATACATCAAATTGCCCCAACAACAACCCAACAAAATACCAAGGAACAAACATTTGAACAGAATACTCCAACAATGCAAATGCTCTTAAAAACTGTATCTTTCATCTGAGAATAAAGAATATAAGCAAGAACTGAAATCATTTTTACATCAAACACGAGACTCAGTTACATCCAGTTAACAATTTAACCCCCAATCAGAAACACCATGCCGTTCTAAGTAAAAGAGGATATTCTATCTTCAACAAAACCACATGCACAAAGAAGATATCTAGTTTAACTTTCAGCTAAGGAATTTGGGAAAATATTAAAACAAACATGAAATGTCCTATTTTCTATTATAAAAAAGGCGGTTTATAACTTTGTATCTAGTATCTGTCAGTCTAACTTGTGCGGTACAAGAGATGGAGGAATGAAAAGAGTAATCAAAGCAGATCAGTCACCATTGAACTTTCGTAAAAGCGCATCAGAAAGGGCTTGAGTTCCAGCGCACATTTCTTGTTCCTATTAACCTCAGCCTCAACGATGGCCAGCTTCTCCTCACTTGACTTTTTTCTTTTTTGAAGGGCCCGTATCTCCGCATCACATCCTTCCAACTCTCCCTTTATCTCCTTGATGACTTGAATATAGTTATCATTTGCCTCCTTTAAGGTAAGACATTGCTTGACCATCTGCTTTGCCTTAAAGATCTCATCTAACCTGTTAGAGAGCCAGTCAACTCTTAGATTTACTCCTTTCAGATCATCAGCAACATTAAGTAACATTTTTATGTTTTCTTCAGTGATTTCTTTGAAATCTTTCTCCTGCAATGTTCGGATGATGTCGCATACCATCTCCAAGAGATATGAACGGCTCTCCGCCCTTTTGCAAATGCAGTTCATGGCAATGTCTCCATGCTTTGCAATAATCTCTCTCAGTATTGGAGCTGATGCCTCCTTGACTTGATATCCCTCAACCATGACCAAGTAATTTCCAAGAAACTTAACCGCAGTGTCATCAGAGGCATCACTCCGCATATTAGCCATCTCTGACAGGTTAAGACTGATAGGCACGTCACTTCCTTCAAGACTTTTCCCTACTGGTATTTCTTTGTTGCCAACGATTTTGTTTACAGGTATTGAGTGAGGAGGAGCAGCGTTGTTTTTGGATCCATAAGGATGAGCTAATTCATCTGAAGAACAGTGTTGACCATTTGAAAAAGCTTCAGATATTGGGGTGGCCATAGAAACAGCATCTTCAAGCCTGCTGCTGCTAATATTTTCACCACTTTGAACAGGTTTTGAGGTGGAGGGATTTGTTTTAGCAAGTAGACTTGGGAATGTGAAAGAAGAAAGTGAAGTATATACTGGAGCTTGATATAGCACCTGTAAAAGTAACTTAGCCTCATTATGGTAAATAAGAGCATGAAATGAACAGAAATTTAAAGAGAATGGCGGTGCATGAAGGTATCCAAGACAAGGAAAACGAAACAGAACAATAAAAGTGGAAAATGTTCATTCAATTAAAAGCAGTATGCAAATATGAGATGTAGATTTCTACTGGCATAAAAAACAGACAGCAAAAAGCAAAAAGCAAAAAGGAAAAAAAGGTAATGATTTCTACCAATTGAAGGCTATTCTCAATTTGTTCCCTGGAATTTGAAAGTGAAGATGACTGGTTTTCCATTTCCTGAATTCTGGAGGGGAGTCGTGAAGCAGACGTGTTAGTGTCTAG
>JAYMTK010000305.1:0-24707 GCA_036897405.1 Pelargonium myrrhifolium
AGATTCCGCCCCGAATCTGTCGGATTCGGAGCTCCGGCAGACGGCGTACGAGATCCTCGTCGCGGCGTGCCGGAGCAGCGGCGGGAAGCCGCTGACCTACATCCCACAGTCCGAGAGGTCCGATCGGGGTCCGGCGGCGGCGGCGCCCTCGCCGTCTCTGCAGAGGTCGCTGACGTCAGCGGCTGCGAGCAAGGTGAAGAAGGCTCTGGGGTTGAAGCCGTCGGCTTCGATGAAGAAGAGGGGTAGTGAATCGGCGAGTAATGGGAGAGTGAGGAGGCCGGTGACCACCGGAGAGCTGATCAGGGTTCAGATGGGGGTCTCGGAGCAAGCCGATTCCAGGATTAGGAGAGCCCTGTTGCGGGTCGCTGCTGGACAGGTTTGATTCCTTCATTTTCCGATTTGGGTCTGTTTGGATGATGAGAAAGTTGAGAAACAGGAAAATAGTAGCTCATTTCTGTATTTCAGAATTAAAATGACAAACTCAATTGAAGATTTGGTTAGATCATTTTGTTCGGTCTCTTTACTATAACTGATTTTTGATGATTTAGGCTCTACTTGACTTTTGAAACACAATGAGCCAGAAAAATCTCTCTGGTGGATTCGTATCTGTTTTTTTTCAGTAGGTCAGTCTGATGTTTTATTATTAGATAAATGAGAAATTTGAACTTGACTGAGCCAAGAGCTGCATTTGTTTATTTCTTTCAATGACATCAGACCCATTTTTCTATAGTTTATTTGATTTGATTTGTCCTATTTGCCTTTTGTTTGATATGTGTTTTGGTGTAGCTGTGGTTTCAATACTTTTACAGTATCTAAGTTCTATGTTTTCTTGCCAAATTTTTTTATGCATTGTCTTCAGTTTATAGATACCGGTACTTAGTTGTTCATTTTAGGCTATGTGGATGTGAAGTTGACTTTAAATCCATCAATTTCTGCTTCTTGTGTACTTAGTATTGTTAATGAATGGCCGTCTGACCCTGCATTTTGTATCAGCTTGGAAGACGAATAGAGTCCATAGTTCTGCCACTTGAGCTATTACAGCAGTTCAAGAGTAATGATTTCCCCAGCCCACAAGAGTGTGAACATTGGCAGAAAAGAAACTTGAAGGTTCTTGAAGCGGGACTCCTTATGCATCCTTACCTTCCACTAGACAAAACAGATGGTGCCCCACAGCGACTCCGGGAAAGTATTCGTGGGGCTATTGAGAAACCTGTAGAAATGGGAAGAAACAGTGAATCAATGCAAGTACTGCGGAATACTGTTATGTCACTTGCATGTAGATCAACTAATGGGTCTGTCCCTGAGATGTGTCACTGGGCTGATGGATTTCCGTTCAATCTAAGGATTTATCAATTGCTTCTAGAAGCTTGCTTTGATGTTAATGAAGAAACCTCTGTGATTGAAGAGGTTGATGAAGTTCTGGAACTCATAAAGAAGACATGGACAATCCTTGGGATGAACCAGATGCTGCATAATATTTGTTTCTCGTGGGTTTTGTTTCTGCGCTACGTTACAACAGGTCAAGTGGAAAATGACTTGCTGTTTGCTGCCGGCAATCTACTGTTGGAAGTTGAAAAGGATTTGGAGGCTACAACAGATCCAATTTACTCGAAAATATTGAGTTCTGTGTTGAGTTCAATGTTAGGTTGGGCGGAAAAGAGGCTTCTTGCTTATCGTGATACTTTCAATAGTGGTAATATTGAGACAATGCAGAGTATTGTTTCTCTTGCGGTTGTGGCAGCAAAGATGTTGGTAGAAGATATCTCTCATGAGTATCATAGGAAAAGGAAAGATGTTGATATAGCTCGTGAGAGGGTTGATACTTACATACGATCATCGCTCCGGACTGCTTTTGCTCAGGCAAGTATCACTATTTTAGCATTATATCTTTATCTTAAAATATTTGAAGAGATTTCCTCCAACTTTGTAATGCTAAATGCTAAACTGTTTACATTTGTTCTTCAATCTAGATCATTGCAGTTCTAAGCTTACTATTGATATTCAATTCTAAAAACACTCACTATATTATTTTGTTTTTCATATTGAACTTAAATCAGAGGGATATATTTTGTTTCCTTCAAGAAAACCAGACTATTTGCAAATTTCCTTAGTGTAACAAATCATGCTTCTTCTTTTTTCCGTGTATAATCTATAGTTCAAGAAAGTAGTTCTACTCATTCAATTCTGTATAAGCTTTCACTCTCTTTTGGTTGAATATATTCTTCTCCTTGACTTTTTGTTATATTTTTTTTTTCTAATTTGTCATCTCCTTGAATTGCTTGACCTTACTGAGAAAGTTTCCTGATTCCCTAATCTTAACTTTCTTGCTTTCAGATTTCAATATAAAATTTTCGTCAAGAATCTTGTAGAACTGAAGTACTTATTGATCGCATCCAGTTTGTCTCTTTTGAGTGATAATTTCTTTTGCCTTTGACTTAGAAGTTAGATCTTTGATATACTTATCGCCTTCAAGTTATTTATCATTACCAGGTTATGCTTATATACAACTATATTTTACTCAATGATGTGTAACTCAATATAAAAAGTATGACATAAATTTCTGTTTCAATATCTCAAAACAGATAATAGAGAAGGTGAGCTCAAGCAAGCGTTCGTCTAGAAACCAGCAAAATCACCTCCCTTCACTTGCTTTACTTGCACAAGATATCAGTGAAGTGGCTATTAACGAGAAAGCCATATTTAGTCCAGTACTGAAGAGATGGCACCCTCTTGCAGCAGGAGTGGCTGTTGCCACCCTCCATGCTAATTATGCAATTGAGCTAAAGCAATATGTTTCTGGTATTAGTGAGTTGACACCTGATGCTATACAAGTTCTGAGGGCTGCTGACGTGTTAGAGAAAGATCTCGTGCAGATTGCAGTCCAAGATTCAGTGGACAGCGAGGATGGTGGGAAATCAGTAATAAGGGAGATGCCTCCTTATGAGGCTGAAGCTATAATTGCCAATCTGGTGAAGTCGTGGATAAAGACCAGAGTGGACAGGCTAAAGGAATGGCTTGACAGAAATCTACAACAAGAGGTATGTGATGGATGGGTGATTCTGTTGAGTGTGTAATTAAGAATCAATAGATCTAGTAGTTGTTCATGGATTTAATCCAAGTTTTTTGATATTTGGTCACCCATTCACTTAGTACCTGTGTCCATATTCAAAATGAATTAATGATAACCTAGATCTAAGTGGTGTGACTGTGACCCTAATTATTGTTTGGTCACGCAGTTACACATGTACTATTGCACATGATATTCCATATATTTATATTTAGGAGGTAATTGGAAGCATTCTTCCTGTTGCCAATTCCGTTGTAATCATATTCACTTACGTGACACAAGTTTTGAAAGATAACGTGAAATGATGTTCCAAAGGACTTTGTCTTAGTAACTGGATTTCATGAGCTAACCTCTTCTATTTCCTTCATTTAGGTATGGAATCCACGGGCAAATAAAGAGCGGTTTGCTCCTTCTGCTGTTGAAGTTCTTCGAATCATTGATGAGACATTGGAAGCATTCTTCCTGTTGCCTATTCCGTTGCATGCAGTTTTGCTTCCTGAATTGATGACTGCTCTTGACAAATGTCTTCAGAACTACATAATAAAGGCAAAATCTGGTTGTGGTAAGTCTTGCATGGCTTGGTACCGAGAGACTTGTGCGGTAATAACTAATTTAGCATTTTTGATGATAAGTGTTAGTCTCTTTTTCCACTTGCAGGAACAAGAACTAGTTACATGCCCACGATGCCTGCTTTGACTAGATGTGCAACAGGATCAAAATTTCGAAGTGTTTTCAAAAAGAAGGAAAAATCACATGTAGCTCAGAGGAAATCCCAAACTGGTACCGCAAATGGAGATGACTCCTTTGGGGTGCCCCAGTTATGTGTTCGTATTAATACTTTTCAGTATATTCGAACCCAATTGGAACTTTTGGAGAAGAGGACGATTACCCAACTTAGAAGTGCCGAGTCCACACGTGTCGATGATATTGCAAATGGCACGGGGAAGAAGTTTGAGCTTTCGGCAGCTGCTTGTTTGGAAGGTATCCAACAACTCTGCGAAGTAACAGCATTCAGGATCATCTTCCGTGATCTAAATCATGTTCTTTGGGATGGCTTATATGTTGGGGAACCATCATCGTCAAGGATTGAACATTTTCTTCAGGAGCTCGAGCAATATTTGGAGATTCTTGCAACTACTGTACACGATAGAGTCAGAACACGCCTCATATCTGACGTAATGAAAGCTTCATTTGAAGGGTTTCTGTTAGTTTTGCTTGCTGGAGGCCCTTCTCGTGCTTTCGCTAAGCATGATGCGGTAATAATCGAGGAGGATTTTAAGTGTCTCACGGATCTGTTCTGGTCCAATGGGGACGGATTACCAGCTGATCTAATAGGCAAGTGTTCGGTGACAGTTAGAAATGTCCTTCCCTTGTTGTCTACGGACACAGAGAGCCTCATCGAGCAGTTCAGAAGTGCAACTGTGGAGAGTTATGGCTCTTCTGCAAAATCAAGGCTTCCGTTGCCTTCAACTTCCGGACAATGGAATCCTAACGATCCCAACACTCTACTACGGGTGTTGTGTTACCGGAATGATGAACTGGCTGCTAAATTCCTCAAGAAGACCTACCATTTGCCCAAGAAACTGTAGTTGAAACTTGAAATAGTAAAGGAATCCGAGCATCATATAGTATTCTTCTACACAGAGGCTTTTGTTTGAGAGGTTGAGAACAAGCATGATTCTTGTACAGTAATGCCTGAACAAATTGCTGCGCCCTGATGTCCGATTTGCCACATTTTGAAGTTATTTTATCTGAGCATGGTGAGGTTCTGGCCTTCTGGGGATTTCTTGTTCGGTTTTTAAATCTATATGTTTTTAGACGTTGCCTCCCGAGAAAAAGGGTTTAGGAGATCAGAGATCAGATAGCAACAGTCGTAGGCTTTGATAATTTATTCGATAGTCACAGGTATTCTTTAATCTTTGGTTTCTTAGTTTGAGCAATTTGTATGAGGTGAGTTTTTTTGGCATTTGAGTGATTGGTAGCATTTGTATAATATTTGATACTTCTTGAGGGCTTATCTGACTTGTATGATATAATCTATGAGGTGTGAAATTGACAATCCTGAAAGAATCTGGCTTGGATTGATGGTATGCAATTCTAGTAGTGAGTAGAGCTAACAATTTGGATCTGATTCGAAATCTAATCCAACTTCAAGTTGATTCGAGCACCTTAGGGTTTAATTTATCTTGTAAAATTTTCGGTGTGTATTGAATCAAAGCAAGTTCACACAAATCTGCACATTTTACACTAGAAAACCTGAAAGAATTTGAAGCTGTTTTGAGTTGAACATGGGTTAGGCTTTATCAACCCGACCCCGAAATTGCCAGCTTTAAATGTAAGTATCTTAAGAACCCTCTCAATGTGCATCAATACTTCGATAACAGATTCAATTTGACTTGAGCAGATGATTTTGCCTCATTTTCACCTGGGGAGAGGAAGTCAAAACTGATTTGAGAATTTGCAACATGTTAAGCAAAAATTCCTTGGTACAATTAGACATTAGCAGACTACTGATATAACCAATCAAAATTTCATGTTCTTCCTCAAGGTGCTTAACATCATATAATGTCGGAGGCTGTTCCATTTCTGCAAGGAAAAAACTATGCTTTGCACGAACACCCTTCTCCGGTCTCCATAGGATTTTGCTTACATTAGATGCAATGAATATAACTGACCTCTCTCATCATTTGCCTACAAAACTGTTTTTCATTGCCATGGATTCTTTTTGCTTCCATTTCTTTTCGAGTTCACTGAAGAGCTTGCTTTCTGCCAATAAAGTTGCATTCGGTCAGTCACGCTACCCCAAGTCTTATGAGCAGTTTACAGATTATTTCGGTTGATCTAGCATAGTACATACCGATTTTAATTTCTTTGTCTTTCCGCGAATCCGGTTCTTCGGAGCTTTCAGTTTGTATATCCGAACCATCCAATGGTGGGTTGTGAAAACCTAAAACCATTAATATACACATGATATCGGAACGAGAAATATTTATTTCATAAATACAAATATATAATAACATAATTTTGATTTAGTAATTACATAATTAATTGACTAATTCTCAATCTTACACAACATGAACGGAGAAGTTCCGGAACAGATATTGCTACTCAGAGTTTTCTGGTAACTTAGAATTTCTAACTTGACTGAACTCACAATCAAAAAATAAAAGTACCGCTAAACATAACAAGAGAAGGGAAAGATGGACGAATTGGAAGAAGATAGTGTTTTGTCCAAAATTCAAAACTTATCTGCAGGGACAGTGTTGTGGATTTGTAATATGTCAACTGGTAACAACTTAAAATTATGAACTGATTGAGAAGCAGCTTATTTTCAAAACCAAATCATGTTCCAGCAATGAAGTATATAAAGCATCTGTCATTATTAAGTAATTTTTGCCAAGTTGATATTTTAAATAAACTTACCTCCTCAAAATAGTGAAGCTTGAAATATTTTTTCCCGATTTCAGTTCGCCTCACTCTATCGAACCCTTTACCATCCGTCTCCACAAACCTTTAGAAAAAGAAACCAAAATGAGTTGAGAATTCCAAGAGAGCCAAAAGTAGCAGGACCCTCAAATAAACAAATGACTTCATAATAAAGAGCAGACCTGTAATATGAAAGCTTGTACATAAGGGAATTAAGCATAGTCGGAGTGGCCTGGGAATCGATTCGATACTGACCATCTCTCTTTAGACAAAAAGAAAATATACACCCGTTAAGGTTTTGTAACATTGATAACCCAATTTTATCTCTTGGATATAATATGGAGAAGAACAATCTCTATAAAATCGGCTGCTTGAAACAACTTACTAGGTAATCAGGTTCCCTGATATGAGGGAAAACACCCCCTCCTATTCGGACCATCCATAGGAATTTATTGATATCATCACTTGGGTAGCCAACAACTCCTAAATAATGAGGAAACACATCAGAATAAGCATTTCTTTATGGAAGATGGATGGAGTACAAGAAGCAAACCAACCTCCGAATACAACAAGAACATACTTCACATCCAAGGAGTTAAATATATCCCAAGCTGCCTTTTCAGGAGAGGACATAGCAGTACCTACAGTGGCAATATGAGTGTTGTTCCACGTGTTATTGTCAACAATGACTGTGCGGTTAGCCATTGCTGTTGTTTGGTAGCCATAGTCCCACCATGATGCAACCTGCACAAAGTTTTCATTATGAACTGTCCCATATTCTAATTGGAAAATGCCATATCAACTGATCACAAGTTCTTTGAGAATACGATAAGCTGTGATATGATGCGATCTGCAAATATCAAAAACCCTTTTGCTATCCACTTTATCCATGAACAAAGAGCTAGTACTAGTAGTCTATTTAAATCAAATCCAAAAGGAGTGTCTAATGCCTGAAAGAACTAGCATATATTTGCAGTCTTCGGTTCAGATTATCAGATATATATCAAATGGTACAAATCTACAATATCAGAAGAAGCACAACAATTAAGAAAAAAAAATGCGATACTCACTTTATCATCCACCTCAGTATTATGACTTAACCATGAATAAGCCTCTCTGAAATCATCAAAAACGTGAAGTCCATCACGTGATTTCGTCGTCAGAACAATTGAAGGGGCTGAGTAAGCTTCCGCTGCTGCCCAAACACAATGGACCTACATACAGACAAATCACTTGAGAAAATGTCTGGCTCTAAAGCATATCAAATTGTTAAAATGACAATGCCATAGTGGGCTTAAAGTCACATTTTCTAGCTATTTACATTTCAAGAATGCTTGGGTTTCATATTGGTGCTTGCATTAGAAGGCTGTCAGAATTTTCAAGATTGTTCAATATTTCAGACTGAAATACGAATATTGACCGTTAATTAACTCTAAAGCAAGGAAATGTCAGACTCCAAGCATGAATCATATTTTATCCCTCTGGCAGCAGGAGCAAATCTTAATCTGAATGCTTCATAGGGGAAAACTTGCTAGGCAGTATTCTCAACTGCATATCACATCTAAATCAATTCAGCGCAACAATGCGTGGTCAGTACTTTCTAACTAAGGTTACCAAAATGTCTGAATCCACAAGACTTTGGCTCTCCATAAAGCACAAATTGAAATCAAAACTTGATGAATTTCTATAATTAACTGAACTACACATGGTTATAGTCACTATAATCATGGTCCAAAAGAAGGCAATAGAGAAAATATCAAAGACCAAAGCATGCTTTAATTCGATGGAGTGAACAAAAATTATGTATCACTACCAATATCAGGCAAGTTGTTAAAATCAGAAAAGCTAGAAAAAAGAACAATGTTTAATACCACATAGAAGCCACCCAACAACAGAATCAGTAGAATAGCTATGACAGATGCCTCCAAAGGTAAGACCAGAAGCCTCTTTTTATTTTGAGACTTAATTGGAGCCTTTACTACATGTTCTTTTTCTTTCTTCTTGTTCTTTCTTGAGGGTCGCTCCTTTATTGTGCCATCAGTTGTATCTGTTTTTGCCTCTTCATTTTGTGCAACGCTAACAGAACTACCATCTCCTGTCTTAATGGTCAAAGAATAAAATCACTCATAGTCCTGAAGCAAAATGGATTCCTATAATAGTTGGAAATATATATTTTGGAAAATAGGCAATATGGCGAGGAGAACTGGAGAAGAAATACATTAAGTTGAGAATCGCCTGATAAGCCAGGTAATTGAAATTTGATTGACCGTGTGAGAACATCAAAAGCTTCAGACAGAGCAATCCCAGACAAAATGCATGCAGCTGGAGCAAGTACAAGCATAAGGCGTACCTGTAAAATAGAGACCGCAAAGATTTTTAAAAGTAAAAATCAATTATAGTATACGAATCCAACTGTTTAATCATTCTCCTCACCATGACTCCTGAAAAATATACAGATGTTACAATATATAGGATCAAAAAGGAGCTTGCATCAGATAATGGCAGAAAGCATGCCTGCAAAAAACAGATAACACGACAATGATAAGAGTTGCAAATTTATAGATGTACAGGTAACAAAAGGTTCAGATACTGATTAATAGTATGAGATAATAAAGGAATGGAGAAAGAGGGAAGAAAACAAGCAACTTACAATGATGCCAGCTGGAACCAAAAAGGCCAGTACATTGATGTCCATTAAGTAAGATGGCCAAGTAGGGGGCTGATGTTCACTAACACTAGCAATAATTGGTATGTACTTGCTAGCATAGGTTCTGACAGGATCAACAAAATGGAGAAAAAAAGACTTCAGACATAGACATTAAAATGAAAGTTATCTTGGCGTAATACATATTCCCACCATACAGAAAGGCTTCAGAATTTTATTTTATTTTATTATTAAAAAGGTTAGGTAAATTTAGACAAATTTTAAGATTTCACCAAAGCCCAGTTTTAAACCAAATTACACCAATCCAACCAAGACAGTGGCACTAAATAAATAAGTAATTTGACAAACTAGGAAATATAGTTACTTACGGATCAAGCAGACTCAAACTTCGTCCACTCCATCCTTTTGTTGGGCTAGAAGCCACTAATGCCACAAGCACTGCTACCACAGCACAACATATTACTCTGAAGAAAAAACAATGCAAAAAGATCAATAACTAGACCCATTGGAATCATACCACTATAACACAGGAGTACAAATAGCATAACTAATGGAAAAATTCAGTGCATAGATCACGCATTAAACTCTCTTCCTTTTATATTCGTATGTCAACTATGTAAGATTGGGTTAGTACAGCATTATTAAGATACAGAAGATAAGGGAAACTTACAGGCCAACAGTCACTACAAGTGTAACAGCAACTCGGAACATTTTAGGGGATAAAACCCCTTTGATATAATACACAAGAGCAACCACATGGATGATAATGAACACCTGCAAAAAATAAGATCAAATAAATAACCATCTAGAAGATTTTTTTTTCTTTCTAAAAAGAAGCATATAGAACATAAGCCGGACAATCAACAACTATGTGGGGGGCAATGGTTCCTAGAAAGAAAGGTAGCCTCATATTTTGTAGTCTTGTAAGTAAAAACACCAGAACAAGTCTTCAGGCAACAACAGTATCCATAAAAGAATAAGCAGTTATAATTTTATACACCAGCAACACCATAAAGAGGCAGTCTTATAAATGTGGATTCAGTATATTAGCCTCCTGAAAGAGTTTTGAGCATGGCATACGGACTTAGTAAGATTTTGGTTTGTAGTTCTCATGGAAAAAAGTCATATATATATATGAGGCATGCACAAGCATCCACAAAAAAAGATTGTGCAATGAGATATAACAAATGTCAGATCAAGTAATCAAGAAAAAATACGAATCAACAATCACCAGAAATGATGCAAAATGTTCTGATGTCATGGCGGCATTGAATCCAACAACAGGTACCAGTGCAGCTAACAAGGTTCCCAAAACAACCTGCACACAAAACACATAACGTTCACAAAAGCCAAGATATCAAATTCTGAAACATATTATGGTGCAAAACAAACCCTACAAGCGACATAGAAAATAAGAAACCAAACAGAGGTTTAGGTGGGGTGGTTGGCAGGATTTTGTGGTGAAGTGACTCGTGTAGTCTTAATGAGAATTTCAACACATAAACAAGAATCAATATTTATATAATTATATGTAGTATAAGCTATGCTAAGGCTTCACGATTGCTGCAAATACTTACAAAGGGAGCATAGGCAATATAGAGTCGAGAAGAATAGCGACCAGTTACAATGCACAGAAGCGCATGCATTGGAATAATGTTAATAATAAAGGTGTAGCCTCCCCAAGAGCAGACCTGAAAAACAATAAACCAAGAGACATAAATACGACAACAAGTAGATGAAAAATAAACAGCAATACCAAACAATGCCTACCATGTAAAAGTATGCTAGAGCATTTAAAGTGGCATAAAAGAGGGACCCTGTGTTCAATGTCTGCATAAAAGATGTAGTAGATGTCAAACAACAGTTATGCGAATATGCAGTGTAGAAGATACCAACAATCCAAAAGAAAAGGAGTCATATCTATCAGCTTTTATATTGATAACAAACTTATTTCTCCTCAGATAGACATTCTGTCAAAAACAAAGATGACACCAAAAAGAATAAAATGAGCATGCCAAGTCCAGTTAAAATGTAACCTTGATATAAAGATAGAAAGTGAAAATCAAAGCAAAAATAGCCACAGCTTCATTATCATAGCTGCCAGCCACAGATCGTGATATGTATGATGGAACCTGTAGACAAAAAAGAGAGGAGGAAAGCTAACATTATCTGTGTTTTAGAGAATGAAATCAAACTCTATAAGCCAAACAAACACAAGTGGTCAGTATACATCGAGAGAAATTTTCAGGTTCGAATAAATATTGCATCTAAGTTTACATGTTAGCACATCTTCCTAACCAACACAAGTGGTCAGTATCTTGAACTTAACTCCATTTCAAAACGAGAAGAAGCTTACAGATTACAGAACAGCTGAAACATTTGTTGATGAATAAGCCACTACCCCCAGGCCCCAGTGGACTCAAGTGCATGTGAATTCAACTGCGAAACTGCCACACCAACTATTTGCATAGAATCTAACAATTAGTATTCACTATCACTTAAATCTAAATTGCCATATATTTTACAGGAGTTTACATGGAACTTGATTCATGCTGCCCTCTCATGAATATCCTCTAGGACACTAATGGTTATGAATCTGGCTTTTCAAAATGAAAAGTAGGATCTACTTTAGGCCACAATCATACATCCCCTGTCCCCTCTTCATTATCATCAACAATATGAGAACTCACAACTTCATTGAATCCTTCAGTTTGACAATAATAAAAAAAAGGATAATGAAGCATAGATCAAAGATTGATAAAGTAATTTAAATTGAAGAGGGGATTTTCATTGTTGCGGTCCCGAGTCTATATAATTCTAGTAAAACTGAAAAACTCATTTAGTAAATTTACCATGGCCAAAAGAACCGCTGCTGTTAGTCCAGCACCAGCACCCTTAACTTCCTGAAGAAGAGCAATTGAAGATCATAAGAAAATTTCAGGAAGTGACTGTAATATATAGCATGAAAACAAGACAGAGTTCAAACCTTAGTAAGAAGGTAAGTTGCCCATGAAGCAAATGCAGAGAATATAGGCGCAGTGAACACACAAACAGTTTCAACAGACAGAGGAATATTCAATGAATTTAGAATCCTGACATCAAAGAAAAATGACTCAAAAATTATGGTCAACCCAAGACTAGCTGACGGGTATACTTTCAATATGTTAACAAGAAAGAAACCATTTCAAGAGAAAATACACGAATTTGGTTTAAAAATTAACAACAATATTAGGAGCAGAACTTTTTATGAACTCCAAAATACCCACCACCATATGGTGCCAGCTGTTAATGTCAATCCAGGATAGACAGTTCCGCCTATCACACGACCAAGAGGATACCTTTAGAAAAGAAAATTAAGCAGAGTCAGTTAATAATAGACATAATAAACAAACGAGAATTTTGCTTTCTAAATGCCTCCAGCAGTCATAATAGTATAGCACTTACCAGGTCCGATCATCAAACCAGTTCCAAAAATCATATATCCCATTCTTTGTCAAAAACTGAAACCAACAAACACACTTGTCATCTTCTATCACTTGAAAGATTTAATAAATTAGTAAGAAACAATAAACAAGCATTGGATCTATAATAATAATGTTCAAACACCAATCAGATTTGTAATGCCAAAAACCATATTGGGAATCAAAAATCTAATTTTCTTGTGATTAGAAATTGAACTGAATATTGAAAGTTATGGTTGAAACTTTTGGAATTTAGATAGGTAACAGTATAATTACATTTAATGGTGTGCTTTATATATCAATTGAGATTGGAGTTGATATTTGATTATTGTGTGGATTGCAAAACTGAATTCAAAAGCTGTGCTAAATTGCAGGATGTGACTCAATCCAGAAGATTCGTTTAGTCCCTTCAAAATAATACAAAAAACAACAAGAATTACTTATAGCACTTCTTGATTGGTAAGTGTTATCCCAAGTCAAAGAAAATAAACCAATACAGTGAATGGAATGCACCAAATTCAATGCTCTTTACTCAGACGTGGGATAAACAGTTGCTATTTAACTGATCATTTTAGTAATATGATTCAAACCTCCAGCCTATTTTTTAGTGCTATCATTAGATGACAATGCAAAAGAAAATCAAAATAAAGAAACAAGTAACTAATAGTTCTGTATGAAGAAGAAAAATAAACTAATACATTGCTATTTTGCATCAGAAATCGAAACAAACCTGAGTGACTCTGTAATTAAAGTAGGGATCAAACTCGTGAATTACACTTTCATACTTGATAACCTGAAAATCAATCGGCAAAACCATGAAAATGCCAATAAAAATAAAGGCTGCAAAGAGCTAGCGCATTTCTGGGAGCTCTGAAGTAAGCAACAGGAATTGGAAGAGAAAAGAACTCATTGCTCATGCACCGAGAAACCAAATGGATAAGCATTGAACTTAAACAACTCAACAGCGTTTTAATATTTTATCAGAAACGAAACTGTGGACGGAGACGGCAAAACACGAGATTTTCCTTTCTCTCCATTTAATCACGCGAAAACCAGCATTTTGTTGGAAAAGTTGGATTGCATTCGAATAATATTCCTAAGTTCGAAGTGAATCAATTGAAGGTAAGTGATCGGAAATCTCACGGAGAAGAGACGGATCGAGAAAGCGAGGACGCCGATCAAGAGGAGGATAAAGAATGAGAGAATATTTCCGAAAGCGTAGCGTAAGGCTGTTCCTCCCTGGGCGGTGGCGGTGTCTGAGGCCGCCATGAACGGCCAAATCAAGCTCGAATCGTATGTTCCGTTAGAGGGGTTTTGGTGTGTTGTGTGTGACTACAGACTGGGGACTGAGTATACCAGTGAGGAAGACATCGTTATTGTACCAAGCAGCTGGGAATGGGATATTCCCAAACTACGAAACTGCCATCGGAACTCGAATGACGAAACTGGGCCTGGTTTGTTTCACTGAAGTGACAGAAGTGTCTTTGTGTCTTACACGTGTCAGAACGATATTATGAGTCAGGAAATGAGCCTCGCTATTGGCTCCAGACTACGTGGCCTGCCACGTGGCGTATATGAGTCGCTGATAAAAGCCCAATATAAGGCCCAATCCATAGACAATTAGGATTGGGTTATCCGAAATCAAAAGTGAAAAGCCCGCAATTTATTCACAATGCATAATGTATAAATTGCCCTATTTTTCCCTCCTGATCTTAGCTCCGACCAATCCTGCTTCTCCATCAGGGTTTCTGCGACGACTCACTTCTTCGAGGAACACCCAACCCTAACAGGTGACTAATTTTTCATCTGCAAATTTGTTTGTTTGAATATGATATTTCAATTTCGTAGTTTTTTTTCCTCGTGATTTTAGGTCTAGGATCTTAACTCTGTGGGATAGGTTTTCGATTTGGAGTTGCTGTGATTTATTTGATTTCATACCTGATTATCAACGCTCTAGTTTGATTTCAGAAGTAGAATTTTACTTATTGATTGTATTATATTCAAATTCATAGGTTTGCAAGGTTAGGTTGATTGCTGGAAAAGTTTTGCCATGGCAGCCTTGAGGGACCTCCTTCCTCCGGCCAAGTCAACCTCCACAACCTACTATGACCACTCCAATGATACATGGTTCAAGCAACGTTTTAGTACATCAGCTGAGGCGGAAAAGTCTGCAGCGTTTAAACCCAATCCGGTACCGCCTTATCTTAAGCGTGCTGGCTTTATTCCCCGAAAGGTGGAAGATTTTGGGGATGGGGGTGCCTTTCCCGAGATTCATATAGCTCAGTATCCTCTTGACATGGGTAGGGATAGATCTGCGAAGCCTGGATCGAAGATTCTGCCGGTGACAGTTGATGCACACGGTAATGTGGCTTATGATGCCATTGTCAAACTGAATGAGAATTCAAAGAAGATTGTTTATTCGCAACATAAGGATCTTGTTCCTAAGATTCTCAGGAACGAGGAGGAAGAGGAAGATGAGGACGAGGAGTTGCAGAAACAGATAGAGGAGACAACAGAGGAAACTAAGAATGCATTGGAGAAGATTGTGAATGTTAGATTGAGTGCTGCTCAGCCTAAAAATGTAGCTAAGCAGTCGTCGGATTCTAAGTTTATCAAGTATAAGCCGTCGCAGCAATCTGCTGCATTTAATTCAGGTGCAAAGGAAAGGATTATTAGAATGGTGGAAATGCCTGTAGATCCGCTTGAGCCACCAAAGTTCAAGCACAAGAGAGTTCCAAAGGCTTCTGGTTCCCCACCGGTTCCAGTTATGCATTCCCCTCCACGTCCAGTGACTGTTAAAGACCAGCAGGATTGGAAGATCCCGCCTTGCATTTCAAATTGGAAAAACCCTAAAGGGTACACAATCCCACTTGACAAGCGTCTCGCAGCTGACGGAAGAGGTCTACAAGAGGTTCAGATAAATGATAATTTTGCAAAGCTCTCAGAGGCTCTCTATGTTGCGGAGCAGAAGGCCAGAGAAGCTGTTGCAATGAGAACAAAGGTTCAAAAGGAGATGATGATGAAAGAGAAGGAAAGGAAAGAACAAGAATTACGGGCTTTAGCTCAGAGAGCTCGTTCTGAAAGAACTGGTGCAGCACCTCCAGCAGCTATGCCCATGCATTCTGATAAGAACATGATGGATAATGATGATATGAGAGGGGATTATGAACGTGTGAGGGAAAAGGACAAGGATATGCCGAAGGAGACAAGGGAGGAGAGGGAAGAGCGAATACAAAGAGAGAAAATTCGTGAAGAGCGTCGTAGAGAGAGGGAGAGGGAGAGAAGGTTAGAAGCTAAAGACGTTGCAATGGGGAAGAAAAGTAAGATTACTAGAGATAGAGATCGTGACATCAGCGAGAAGGTCGCTCTTGGCATGGCTTCTGCTGGAGGAGGAAGAGGAGGAGAGGTTATGTATGATCAGAGGTTGTTCAACCAAGAGAAAGGAATGGACTCTGGATTTGCAACGGACGACCAATATAATGTGTATGATAAAGGGCTCTTCACAGCACAGCCTACACTTTCAACCTTGTACAGGCCTAAGAAGGATACTGATGCTGAAATGTATGGAGGAGCTGAAGAGCAATATGATAAGATTTTGAAGACCGATCGCTTCAAGCCTGACAAGGCCTTTGGTGGTACTTCTGAGAAGGCCGGTCAAAGAGACAGGCCAGTTGAGTTTGAGAAGGAAGCAGAAGAAGCTGATCCATTTGGCTTGGATCAGTTTTTGACAGAGGTAAAGAAGGGTAAAAAAGCCATGGAAAAAGTTGGAAGTGGTGGCACAATGAGAGCTAGTGGTGGGTCTTCAATGCGAGATGGCCATGAAGGAGGATCTGGTAGAACTAGAATTGGGTTTGAGAGGGGGCGTTAGGCTGTGCTTCTCCCAAATTGGGCAAGTCCAAGACTACAAGCTTTAGGTTGTAAGTGCTTTTTTGCATTTGGTCTTGTTATCATGGTATCATTTCCTTCATAAGGTTGAACGTTCTATTATATTTTCGATTGTGCTGCTTTGATTTTACAAATCTGAAGTTCACAGTAATAGAACTCCTGTTTCCTATATCAGAATTAGTACTGCAATTTGCCCGTCTCGTGTTCCACCTTCCTGTCATTTTGAAAGTTGTTTGTGTGGTGTACGACTCACCATGAACACAACACGATTATGAACAAAAAAAAAATACGAGCTTGACATGTTTAACACTATGACTAAATAGACCGTGTTGACACGAACACGACCAATACATTTTGCGGCATAAACCCAAGACAAGACGTTAAGATTAATTTACTATTATGCCTTCAAGTGGGTGTGTTGGTCATGTCGTTTGTGTCACAACATGACTGACTAATTAATTGGGCACGCTTGTTGTAGAGGTCCAACACCAACATGATAACAAAATGTGAGGTCAAACATATTAATTTCGGGTTGTGGCATAACACAAATTGTCAGCTGTAATCAGAATGTTGTGTTAGTCCATGTCCATTTAACATAATTTCTGACTGATTGTATTGTTCTGTTACATATAAAGATTCCTGAAAGTTTTTTATTTGTATCCTGACATTTAAGAACTGGAATCCATATATACTGCTCGAATCTAATGTGCAACACAGTAATAGTGATTATATCGAAAAGATTCAGTTATGAATCATAGTTCATCTCCAGCTTCATAAAAATTCAAATGATAGTATACATTCCAATCATTCGGAAATACATCCTCTTTTCTCTTAGGAATAGAACAAGTCTGCATAAGGTACAAGGAAATAGGCACTTTAGGTAAAATCAAAGTTTAATGCATAATCACAAACAGAAAACGTAAATTTTGTGGTAGCTTCAAGTATGACGCTCTTGAGCACCTTCATGCTTAACTATCTTACTTCTTGAATGTTCTCCCAAATCACTATTTTCCTCATAATCCAAATTAGTGAAAACCCAACACAGCAAACCATGTTGTCATGATATCAAAAAGCAATACACTCTGATTAATATGACCACTGAGTAACAAATTTAGCACCATATGAGTTATGGACTTCTGGAGCTTTCAACCACTGTCTTGACAAAGAAGAGGTCAGATTGAATCCAGTAAAATTTTAAGCAAACACAACCGAATCAATTTGCTCAACTTTTGAGAAGATTTGCCTCAGAATTGAGGTGTAGTTCGGAATTTTTGCCTGCAAAAAAAAATAATAATAAATAAATAAAGCAGTGTTATACATGGAAAAGCTCAAGGAAATAGTAAATACATCACTGATAATTGCAATTTGTACCAAGGAAAAGTTCAAGGATATGCTGAAGAATAAGGCAAAAGTTCCTGCAAGGATATAACTAGGTGTTTCCTCCTACTGGGATAAATGTAACTACGAATGCTTAACCATACAGTTACAAGTATGCTATGTATAGAAATGGAAAGTGACCAATTAAAATACTAAAACTACATGTAACTTAACAAGCTTCCTTGCCATGTAAAAGGAAAAGATATCACAAATTGACCCCATTATTTTGACAATTAATTGGGTCCTTGGGAACTTAGCTCATATAACCTAATAGACTTCAAATAAGAGAAGAACAAATATAATATGTGTCGATATGGTGTTTAATGTAATTTCTAATAATGAAATTGTTTCTCGAACTCATACAGACACGATCCCTGGCAACTCAAATACTGATAAGTGTGCGCATGACATAGTTATGCAGGAAATACTTGCATTCTGATGACAAGGTCAATTCCACCACTCAAAGCATAATATGCATTCTAGTCTACTTTCTATTTTTTCTATAATTGACCTACAAAACAGAATGCTTTAATCTAATGCCTTCCGATCAGAATAAACAAGATTATCCATACCAGCAAGATCTACATGCTAGACATACAAATGAACACAAACTGACTTTGACAAGTTTAATCAGCATAATTTGGATCTTCCTCTTATTTACTTGTATATCATTACATTAATGGCTAAGAAAGAGGAACCTTGAGACAGGGTCCAGAGCCGTTCAGCAAAATATGAAAGCAGTTAGCAAGTAATCTAGCCGACATTTGGAGATGAAAGAAAATTAAGAACAAGATGAGAACAAAAACAGGTCAATTAATTTCTCTAGGCTTACAAGAAGCAACCATGAACCAACAAATCTACAAGGAATGACAGAAGGAAAGAGTGGTCAATTTGAGCCATTCTAATGCTAAAGAAAGCCTAAGCATAGCATGGATTGTGGTGAAAACTACAATAGGGCTTCTAGATGAACAAAGACATGAGTAAAATGAAGCTTCGAGGCATACAAGGTTTGGATATAAGTCTCCACTAAGGTTTAGATAAGAAGTTTTAAACTAATATATCCAGCCAGCAACCAGTACGTATATAGACAAATAGAATCGCAAAAAGTTAAAACCCAACCAGTCATAGGGATGTCTACAAATGAACTAATAAGCCCCTGAAATATTAAACTCCAAGTGTTGATAGAAACATACGCATGGATTGTTCTCAAGGTATATGGTGGTAATCTTCTCCTTTGAACCAGCAACAGCCTTAGAAAAGTCTTCAAGTGACTCAATTTGGTTGTCATTAACCCATATATCTTCTAACCTGCAAGCAAAGTTCCAGTCAAGTGTTAATACAACCTAGAAAATGAGATGTGATCTGTATGGTAGGGAGGGGATATATTTATACTGGGTCAGGTTTTGAATGTCATCCACTGATTTTAGCTTATTTGATGAAACATCCAATACACGAAGGTTGACCAAGGTTGATAGGCCTTCCATTTTTGCAATACCATTATGGCTCAAGTAAAGTTCTTCTAGAGCAACGCATTCCTGTAAAAAGTAAGAAAAAATATATTTGACACATTGATTATGTACCAAAATGTGTCGAGATGATTTTTAATGATGGCATACCTCAAATCCTTTCATGGAAGTTAAGCGATTGCTTTGCAAGCTTATCTTCTTGATGCATTTCAGACCACATAGGTTTACTGCTTTGATACGGTTGCGTCCCAGCCAAAGCTCTTGTAGATTTGTCATATTTTGCAAACTCTCAATCACCTAAACAATCAATATGCAACATTCAGCATTCATTTCAAAATAGTGACTACGAAACCATGTTCCATGCCGATTTCATTAAAAATGATCTAAGGTGCCTATATTAACTTTAAACTCCAACATTTACATGCATTTTATAGTATTAAATTTGAATAATAATAAAAATTCCTTCAGAGATTAGAGGATTCAGAGCTAACCCGTAATCTGTTGGAACCAAGTTCAAGAATATGGAGTTCATGGAGATGGTCAATCTCCTCCATCTTAGTAACTTCGTTTTTTGATACATAGAGTTCCTTGAGTTTGTTAGAGACCTTGGACAATCCTTTTAAAGAAGTAATTTCGTTGAAAGAGACGTCAAAAACCAAAAGCTTCTTGAATATGCTGACTTCAGGTATTTTTGTTAGTTTGTTATCCCTAAGCACAAGCTCCTGCAAAAACAATAGGCTGTGTTATTGTAACACATAATCAGGCAATCACAAGAGGAATATAAGACCATACTGTACAACAATTCTTCTGTCATATAGAAGAATATAGAAATAATGTGTTCTATATTCAGACTTGTATGCTGAAGCAGATAAATTTTGTGAACTATGAATCTTAATTACAATCGCTTTAATTTCATATTTTTCAACTTCCTAACAAACTAAAATTCCCGAACACTCACTGTAAGCACAGAGGAAATGGATTAAACAATAAAGTAGCACAAAAAATAAAATAGAAGTGCTCTTCATTCATCATAAATTTTGATTCACAGTTCAAAATTTGTCCTCACACATTCTCAGCCACCAAACAAAGCATCAATCAAATCTCATCCGTAAAACAATAATTCATTTTCTTCTTGCAAGACCCGAATTCATTAAATACTAAAATTCATTTTCTTCATTGCACTCCTCAAAACTCCACACCATTGGTCAACACCCAACCACAAAATGAGAGCTCCACTCAATACTCATACCATCAGGCTTCAAGCCTCTTAATTTGCTTAATTTTTTAAGCAACAAAAAAACGCCAAATCAAAACATGCAGCTGGATTTTTCCGTGCAGTTTGCATATTATGAAGTTTTAAGGTTCAAAATGTTTGATCATTCAAATTTTCTCAGGAACCAAACACAAATCAAGTAATCAACCGTGAAATTAAATAAATAAATAAATAATGATGAGGTTAATTACCTCGAGATCAGAGAGCGCGTCCCATTGAGAGAGAGGCTCCACGGCGGCATCTTCGATAAGGTTCTGGCGAAAGGAGAGCTTCTTGAGGTTGGAGAGATGGCTAATCCGAGGGTCCAGACTCGAGAGGCGATTGGCGGTGAGGTCCAACTCGGTCAGGGTAGGAGGCAACTCGACCGAGTCCAGATCGTGTAGCTGGCAGCTTGTGAGATCGAGAAGAGTGGACGATGAATCATCTTCGACCATTGGATCGTCTGTCGCCGGATTCTTGCGATTTTGGTCGTCCATGGATGGAACGAAACGGAGGTTCCGGGATCGTTGTTTGTGGAGCTTGATTGATGCTTTTTAGGTTCCTGCTCTGCTTCAATTTTGCAGGGACACTTTAATCAGGATCGGGCCTCGGCTGATGAGCTTGATTTGGGCCTCACAGACCTTATTGGGCCTCCGGTATTGGGCTTATGAGTAGTCCCCATTTCACACCCTTTTTTTTATTATTATAGAGAAAAAAAATGATCGAATCACCCTAAGAAAAAGACGTCAAAAAGAAGGGGAAATGACAAAGGACCACCCCCTATTATACACTTAAAACACATGACCATCTCTTATTTTAAAAGTTGACAACGAAGTACCTATGTTATGGTGTAAAGTGTAATAGGTGGATGGAGGTGTATATCGTTAACGGAAAGTTACAAAATGACAATTTTACCCTTGAACAAACACTATTCATCTTCTTCTTCTTTGTGTAATTATTGTTCATCAAAAAAAAAAATCTTGCTTAATAACCACAACCAAATCATTAAATCATCTATTGGGTTTGATTTTGGTTCAACCCCCAAATACAAAAAGTTTGATTTTTTTTTTGTGCTTTTTGGTGTATTTATGTGGTTTGTCTGAAGAAAAATGGGCGGTGAAAAGGGAGCAGACCCATCGCCGGAACTACCAAATATGGACGAGCTCGGACGGTGAGGAGGAAAAAGGAGGCGACGAGGACGCGAGGGGGAGGGGGTGGGACGAGTGGAGCTCCCGAACGCAGCGGCGGAGCTGTACAGACATGCGTCGATCAGGGAAATGGAGAGGGGTCGAGGTGTTGGCGCTCACAGAGGCGTCAGAGATCGACCGGAAAACAGTGCCGTTTGGACGGCGGCGGCGGATGTCGTGCCCCTCGTCAGAGTCGCTGGTGGCTCGCCGAATATGCATCCGCCTCCGCTCCGCCTCTCGCATCCATTCAACGTGAGCTTGCCGGATTTGCCAACTCCAACAGTCTTTGGCACCAGTGTGGCCGATTGGGTCGGCGGTGGTTGGCGTCAGAGAAGTTGTTGGGCTGTGGTTCTCTGAAATTAAAGAAAAATCAAAAGAAGAAGAAAAGGTTGAGGGCAATATGAGAATGATACAAAAAGAGGGTATCGTGTGACCTGCACATGTTAACAAAATGTAGAATATTCCATTAACTTAACGAAAAACACTTCACACCATGATAAGGATATTCTATTGTCGACTTTTAAAACATAGAGGGTAATGTGTTTTAAGTGTTCAAAGGAAGGGATTCTTTGTCATTTCTCCAAATTAGAAATCCTGATTTAAACCTCCGGACATCAAAATTAGAAACCCTAATCTAAATCCCCTCCTACTTCCGACCACCTAATCAATGGCTAAATTTTCCTTCAAAAAATTCATCTTTTTGATGCAGAAGCACTTATATTCATCAACATCAACAACCCAACTTTCAGCTTCAACTTCTTCTTCTTCATTCACGGTTGATTACTTGATGAACTCATATGGTCTTCCCATAAAATCCGCCATTGCAACCTCTCGAAAGCTCCACGGATTTGGCAAGAACAATCTCCAAAGGTCTGATTCCGTCATTAATTTGTTCAAATCTCACGGATTCGACACTGCCCACATCTCGAGAATGATCGAGAACCGCCCCAATCTCCTGAGCGAGTATAAAGTGGATGAGAATTTTAAGCCCAAATTAGAGTTTCTGGTTGAAAGCGGCTTTTCGGGTCCTCATCTTCACGAGCTGATAGTCAGCAGTCCGGAGATACTGAGTAGAAGCTTAAGTCAGTGAATAAAGCCATCACTTGATTTTCTCAGGTCATTGCTCGGAACAGAGGAGAGACTCAAGCTGGTTGTGAAGCGGCACTCGCGGTTGTTATCGGATAATTTAAATGCTACACTGCAACCAAATGTCGATCTCCTAGTGAAGGAAAGTGTTTCTCTTGATATTGTATCAAACTTCCTCGTTGCGAGACCATTCCGTATGCAGCCAAAGTTTGATAGTTTGGTTGCTGCACTCGTAGTTGTCAAAGATCTTTTGAACATGCGTCCAGGGGTTTCTAATTGTTGTTATGGGGATGGCTTGTATTGATGATTCGTTTAGGGAAAAGAAACTTCAAGTTTTGGGTTATCTCAATGAAATATTGTGTCACTTCTTAAGCTTTATCCACAAAGCTTGGGTTTTTCTGAGGAGAAAATCAGGAGTAAACTGGGTTTCTATTTCAAAACTGTCAGCTTTTTTATATGCTAATATATCTACAGCTTCACTCAGTTGCTATAAGGCTAGGGCTTAATTCCAATGATTACTTTGAGAGTGGGTTTGCAAGGCTGTATTCGTTGTGGGGAGAGTTAGAGAATGCACGCAAGGTGTTCGATAAAAGTCGTGAAAGAAAGTTGTTATGGAGACGAGAAAATGTGGGCTTGAGCCAGATGATGTGACCATGGCCAATGTAATTTTAGCTTGGGGAAGCTTAGGGGACTTGGCCTTGGCGCTTCAGTTGCAAGAAACAGGACATTCGGGTATCAACTTTGCTCATTGACATGTACGAAAAATGCGGTCGGATGGACTTGAATCGTAGAGTGGTTATGAGAATGTATGAGCAAAATGTGGCGTCCTGGAGTTCAATGATAGTGGGTTATGCGACACATGGGCATGTGAATGAAGCAATTGGGTGCTTCCATTCCATGAGAGAGGAAGGTATGAGACCTAACCTTGTAACTTTGATTGGAATGTTGAGCGCTTGTGCACATGGTGGGATGGTCCAAGAAGGCAAACACTATTTTGACATGATGAAGGATGTTAATTTATGGCATTACGCCGGAGTTGCAGCATTATATATGGCTGGTGCCTGGCTGCATGGTTAATCTGCTTAAGCATACAGGGCTACTGGAGGAGGTCAGAGAGGTGGTGGAGAGCATGCCAACGAAGGCGAGCTCGGGAACATGGAGATCTTTGTTGGGTGCATGTGAGAAATATGGAAATGTAGAAATGAAAAAGTGGGTAGCCAAGCATTTAGAATAACTAGAACCTTGGAATGATGGTGTGTACGTGGAAATGTGGCCTTGTCTCACATTTTTGCAACTAGAGGCTTGTGGGATGATGTTGAGAGAGTGAGTAGGAGAATTTTGAAGCAAAAGAAAGAGTCTTGCCAATGTTTTTGTACGTGGCTCGGGAACAAGTTCATAGCTTGGTATCCATGTACCGTTGTTTGTCACTGTTTTGCTTTCTTGATGCGGCCACATTTTGTGCCTCTGAAACATGGTTGTAAACCTGAATTTTGACCCTCAACCCGGGTTTTGAGACATTTTGTATGATTGCAGTTCTCTTGAAACTAGTTCATAGCTCTTATCATTTGTGTTTTTTAGAAGACCAGCTTGTGCAATAAGAGAGTTCACTTGATCTTGTGCAGTTGTGTGTTAATGGTTTCATAACAGTATAATGAATGTGGTAATGGTAGTAAAGGTAACCTTATGCACAACAAATGGTGAGAATGGCACACTGCCAAATGTTTTGCATCATTCTCGAAAACTGCATTTGTTATTATGTAAGAGCATCCACATTGAAGGTCCTCAATGCATTGGGACCTTCAATAGGTCCTCAAAAAACATTGGGACCTTTGATG
>JAYMTK010000306.1:0-24701 GCA_036897405.1 Pelargonium myrrhifolium
TTGTTCACAGGTTAAAATTTTCACCTCTCCCCATAAATGCGTTGAGTGAGGATCAAAGCCGAATCATCTTCTCACTCAAGCAAACTGTGTTAACCAACTACGCCAACCCCATAGGTTAACAAACACAACTTTTAATTCTAAAAAAAAAAGGGTAAATTTACTAAACATAACGGTCTTTTAAAGACAATTCCCTGTGAAATTAGCAAACAAGGTTGACGGAACAGGCCCGCGGAATCCCTATAATATAATGATGAGTATAAATAGTTGTTAAACCTCTCCCAAACCCCCTTTCACTTCACTTCCTCTCTGGCCGGCTTTTGCGCGCCATGTCCAGGAATACTCAATTCACACCTCGCGCCGCCGCCGCCGGTGGCGGCAGTAACAGAGGACCACCTGGGTTCGGCCAGTTCTATCCAGGGCAGCCCAATTTCAATTTCGCTCTTCCTTTCGTCCAAAACCCAACTCTCCCCTTCTTCCAAAACCCTAATTTCCATCCCCAGCAGTTCCCTGCTTTCCAAGCTCGACCGTTCGCCCCAAACCACAACGAGCTAGTCGGGAAGGTCGAGCGTGCGGTTGTGAAGGCGCGTCGCGATCTTGTGGCTGCCGGACAATGTGTCACCGCGTGGAAAGTGTCAGAGGCTGTGCTTTTGGCTATGCAGGTTGATTCCTGGGGCTCTTTGGGGCTGAAGATGCAGCAAGTTCCGTCTCTTAATCACCTTATGTCCATTGAAGGGAAGGTATGTTTTTCTAACTGATTGGTTGGTCTCGTTTGGTTGCTGAGAGATGGTGGTTTTAAAAGTTGGTTTTTGAAGATTGATTTTCAGCATCAAGATAAAGACTTAAAGTTTTAATTTTAACATCGATATATCAAAGAGTACTAAGACCTCTATTCATTATATTACACTTAAGGTAAATTAGGTAATGCAAGAATCAAATATATATATATATATTTTCCTCCAAATTTCTTTGAAATTAAATGTAGGATGAAGGTTCTTTTGGTCATATGTGTCAAAAATCTATTGGATATCGGCCTGGACAAGGAGTGGGAGTCGTTCATTCATTATTCAACAGCTGTTTTTAGGAGATTAAATAGTAGGCTTCCATTTGACCAACAAGTAAGCAATAGAAAAACATAACAATATATGTACTTTTTGATTCACCTAAGATTGGTGGACCAAATTGATGAGGTTTGTATGCTCTCATGCATCTTGTTGGCTAACAGTAATTGGTACTCCAGGGTCACTTGATTAGCCTGACTTTTATTAGTACTTAGAATATCATATGCATAATAATTACATAGTCAGAAACAGTCTACCCAAATTTGTTTTCTTGTATTTACACCCATTTTCTCAGCAACCCTAAAAGATATAATCCAAGTCATTTGATAAAGTTGTCTTTCTAAATGCAGATTTATCTGCTTCACTTTTTTTTTTACATTCTCTCTTTGTCATTTAGATAAATGCCTTTATCCATTGCTTTATTGGGGTTTCGAGGATCACTACGTTGTATGATTTGGAAGTGGCTATATGCCAGAATGAGGGCATAGAACAGTTTGAAGATTTGGAATTGGGACCACTGGTTCGACATCCACTTGTTGTTCATTATTTTTCAGTGAATCATGATACAACTGCAGTATATAAGATAACTACAGAGGAAGTTCTATTTTGTCTTTCTAAATTCATTGATGTTCATAAAAGGAAAGATATGATTCACACTGAGGAATTTTTAGATTTCATTGCTGAGAAGCGCTCAGTCATTGGCAGAGAATCTCTCTGTGTACGAGTGCAAAGCTTGGGGTATGTGGCATTTCTTTTTCTCTTTTTAAATAAAACCGTCTTCTATTATACATATATGCGGAAAATCTTAGACGAACATTCTGGAAAATGTTTCTGATCACTTGAGGTTGAGTACATATATTTAGTTCAGGAAGAGCGGATCAGTGAAACTTATGTATTATATATGCAGGATGCAATTTAATAATATTTGTTACTGATTGTATTTGTTAAACTGTATAGGTGGCATATTTTTTGCATCCGCAAAGCCAAGAGAACAGCAAATGACACACTAAAGAAATGCACAGCAACATTTAATGAAAGAATAAAACCTCATATACTTGATTCAAAGAGAAAACAGCAGCTAGATGATCGCTTTTGTACTATTTCCCATCGCGTTAAATCATTTTCCTCTATACGTGGGGAGTTCAGTGGGAAGCACATAAAATTTGTTTCATCAAGTTCAGGAGATGAAGATAGTGATGATAGCATGCACGAAGACATTAAGAGTGACAAGGACGAGCATAGTCACTTCAAAACTCCGTCACAAAGTATCAAGAATCTTGATCAAGTCAGTAGCTGCCCTTACCCATCAGCAACTGAAGAGATGACGCGACTTGGGTTGAAGGGTGATGCGACTTGCAGTTCAAAATCCGGTGATAGTGATGATCCTAGCCAATCAAAAATACCTTCTAAAAGCAGCCTGAGCAGTCAACAAGCTAGAAGCTGTTCTCACCCACAAAGGGAAGGGGGTGACCAACCTGTTGCTACTAGTGGCAGTTCGAAGTTCAGTAGACGTAAAAAGTCGTTTAGAAAGAGACAGAGATCTGAAAGAGTAAATCGCATCCTTACTGCACCACCCCAGAAGAAATTTAAGAGAGATAAGGTAGGATATATGATGTTGGAATGTGACGATTCACACAAGGAGGCTACTACTAATGAACTTGGTATATCCCTTGCTACTGATTCTACGAGGATGTTCATCACAACTTGGAAGGAGGCATGTCGTGATCACACTGTAGCTGAAGTAAGCTACACTTTCGACATTAGATATACTCTGATTGCAAAATTGCCTTTTTATTGTTTGTACAACATCATTTCTTAGCAATATGTGTTATTTTCTCCTATTTTATTTGATGTCCTTTGTGCAACATTGTTATTTAAGATTTCACTCCCTGTTCATCTTCGGTTAGTGTTAATTGGTATGCGAAAAATTGACATCCCACTTTTAACTTGTACCTATGTAGAGACTAGATGACTATTTTGATGTAGTCTTTCTTTTTTGTTTTTCTTTATGAGAGGATCTTGTTCTTCCTCGTGTACTTTCTTTTCCATCTTATGAATATACTTCCATATTTTCTCTGTAAGAAAAATAAAGTAGCTGCTTAAGTATTATCTGATGTACATCAGAACAAGAAGCAAAGGGGCTGACTGGTCAAGAACACAAATAAAACATCAAGGTCAAGGGGCAGTTTATAGTATGAAGTTTATCTCTTCATGTACATAATATATGTTTATGTTACAGTGTCAATCTACCGAAAGTAGATATCCGTCTTGTTAAAGCAATTTGTTCAATAGTATGAAATCTCCACTTATTGCCTTTTTGTTTTGAGTTGGATGTCTTAACAAGATCCAGAAAAGCAGCTTGTGTTGTACTCCCTTTTCTGAGTCTAAGCGTTAAATCCATTGTGTTGTTCATCATGCAATTGAGGTGGAGTGTTCAAGTACTCCGACATTGGTTAGTGATGGTTCCTCACCAGTTAAAGTATTGTAAGCTAGATGACTTTACACATCACATACTATGTTCTTCATATTTGGTGCTGAATAATATCTATGTTGTCATTTTCAATAATGCTTGTTATATTTGAAAGATAAATCTTTATGCAGGGATGATCTATTAAGCAATTAGGCTCATATGTGATCGGGCATTTTTGTTTATCTGTAGGCTCTTGACAGGATGCTTCAGTTTTATAATCCATCAGCTCGTCAAATAAAGAGGATGAAGTCAATGTTTTCATCACAACCATTTGTTGGATTACTAAATGTCGCTGTAAGTTGACTGTGTCAATGTTACTATTGTTGTCATAACACATGTCATCAAATATTTTCTACAATGAGATGATTCTCCCCTTTGTAAAACCCTTATTTTAAGGTATAGATAACCCCATTTAATACTGTTTCTACTTATTGTTGTCCTCGTCTAGTAGTTTTCTACTACGGCAACGGGAATGATGGGTACTGACTTATTTTTGATTTTTACTAATGCTCAATTTAAGCGATCTTTGAATTTGCAAAAAATTTTACTGATTAGAATCAGACTGAACCTGTTTTGGTTTTGACAATAATCTGAAATTGAAGGGAACTGATGGCTATTTGATATATATTTCTATCAGTCTTTCTGGTCCTTTGTTGTAGAGAAGCTCAAATATGAATTATTTTAATTTATACCCAATTATACAAAATAGTCTCTGTGAAAGCTCTCTTAATTGACCTTGTTTATTTGAATTTCTCTTTTGATATTTTTATTTTCATGAACTGAACTTTACAATGTATATAGGCTACAATAGTGTGCCCTATTCCTATTTGTTAAACAGTAACAAGTTTGAATATATTTCTTGAACCTAATTCTAAATCTAATTCTATCTACATCTATGTTCTGTTTCTAATCTAATTCTAATTAGAATCACATCTTTAACTGTCACATGTGTCATAATGTTTAATTGCACAAAATTTTAGTTAGGGATGATAAATTTTCATTTCTTTTTTATATGCTCCTAGAAGTTTCTATTTGAATGATATTGACCTAGTAATATGTAACATCAATCCAAAATTGCTCTCTGAAGTGGTTAGGTTTCATCTAGGTTTCGCACAATACACTTGGATGAATTCAGTGATTTGCACGGCAAATAAGCATTGATGGTGGCTGTTTGAATAGTAATTTAGATTTAAATTGCCTCTGTAATGAACATTTTAATAATAATTAACTCACATGCATTATTGTTCAAATTGAAATGTTAGGGACCAATCAAAATATTAAGGGAACTCATGAGGGTAAATATTGCAGTTATCCATGTCTATACATGAGTGTGTACAATTTGGGCTTTTATTGTTTCAATTTTACTTCATAGTAAGCTGAACCAAATTGTCGGTTCTATATTATTTTATTCTTTCTAATCAAAGTTGTGATAAGTGAACCTAGCAACCTGAACAATGAACATATTGGTTGGTTTAGTTTTTCAGTTTGACCGAAATGGTTTACACTCCTGATCTTCTTTTTAGTATCAGTCTTTCTATCTTCAGCTTGTAATTGTAAAGCACACAATGCAATTGAAGTCAGCTTGTGTTTATTCAAGACCAGTGTAGTTTACAATTTTCTCCTATTAATATTTTGTTCATTTGGACTGTTATGTGGGGCATTTGGTTAAGTTGCTTCTTTCATATTACAGGTAGAATCCATCAAATCTGGATTGTGGGATAACATCTATGACTCTTTCCAGGCCATCAGTCAAGATGAACTAAACAACTCTCATACTGGGAAGTGTCCTGAACTGGAAATCATAGATGTTGAGCCAAGTGAAAAGGATGCACCAGTCATTGGTATTGGCATGATAGAACGTGAATTCAGTACGTATTGCTCTAAAATAATGCTTTGCAAAGAGATTATTTTACTATGGTTATTTTTTTATTTCAGAGTTTGAACATTAACACTAGTAGAAAACAAGATCTAGGCATCTAGCGTAGTAGGGAGGAAAATTGGATAGGATTTATCTACTTTTAAAAGTCATATTTTGCTTTTTGAATATAACTCCCTGAAAAGTTAGGGGGAGATGCTTTTGAGAGCCACCTATATCCTTGCTTGTATTTAAATTTCAAATTAGTTCGCACAAATATCTTGGTTGATATTCTAACATAGCCGTATGCAATTTGGAAATAGTTTTTTTTTCCCCATTCTTACTGTACACCAACTTCTTACAACTACTTAATTACAGCCTTGCCAACCAATTTGTCGATGGTATTTTGAGTGCACCTTTTCATTATAGCTGAGGTAAATCACATTTTAGAAGTTCCATCTATCCTAACCTGTCCCTCGGAAAGGTTTACCCCTGTTTTGCTGTCTGGAGTGCAATATGTAAAGCTTAATCACAAGCACATCTTTAGGCCTCCTAGTGCTTATGCTTGCGGATATCCTCATTCCACCAATTTCTGTTCTTTAACATTGAGTAGGCATAACATAACGTACAATCAAGTATCAAAATTTTCGCAAGGGATCCATGCCACAGTTCTACTAAATTAAACTGAACTCGATTTTTTTAGAGTTTTCAAAACTGTACACGTCTACACGATGTGAACTTGGTCAAGCAGCTAAGTCACTGAGTGCTGATTGGTTCAATTAGTTATCCATGCATGATTGCATTTGCGCTCTAATGAGTTCTATCAATTTTGTCTCATCACATCTGCACAAGATAGATGTTTCCTTTTTGTTTGTTGGAAGATACTAAGACAATTTGTACCACAAAAAATGGAGCACCTATGTGTTCAGTAAAGCAATGTGGGAGCTGACAAATATTTTTCTTCTGCAAATAATCTTTTGTTAGTTTATTCTGTATATTATATGTATATAGACTGATTCATAGAATATTTAGTCAAATCTCACAGTTTTAGTATTTTCTGGTTGTATTCTAGAGCTATTTAAATGCTCTCCTTTTCCATCTAAATTATTCTCACCCATATCTTTAGATCATGATTCTAGCGAACATTCTTTCTGCTTATTCTGTTTTTCCAGTTGGGCTAACCTGTTGGGTATACCCTGCTTAAACTACTAGTCTGGTCAGATTCAGACTTTATTATGCATTTGAATTCATATGTTTGATCAATTTTGGTGGATTTAGGTGAAATAGGATGTACTGAAATGGATTTATCTTGATAGGTATTGTAACTTAGAAAATAATAGTGAATTAAGATTGTCATCAGTTATGAGGCTCCAAACAATTTAGCATTTGGTGGACTTTTCTTTCTAGAATGCCTATTTGAAAGCACTGTTAAAACTTCCGAGTTTTATTTTATTCTGTCTCTACTTCTATTTCCTAATAAAAGTTTTATATTGTTCTGCAATGTATTATGTTTCTTAAAAAATCACAGGTGTCAAAGATGTCATGGACAAGGTTGCAACCTATTTTGAGCATGATCATGAAATGCATAGCAACAGAAGATTACCTGTAGAAAATAAACTTAAGGTCTTTAGAAAGCTTTGCCATTGCGAGTCTTGGGTAGCTGAGCAGTTCAATGTTAAAGAATTTAAGTCCCTTGCTCATGGGGATTTTTTCATTTTCTTAGAGCAACATGCTTCTATGTTACCAAATGGGTTGCGTAAAATTTTGAATGGTGATAAATTTGAGAAGTCCCCATTTGAAGTTTGCCTGCTAGAGCAGCAGCTAGTTGAATTGGTATCTCAAGCTTTGAATACTTTATCTGAAAAGGAAATTTTAACCAAACAGATGATTTCTATGCTGCTTTCAAGGCAATTCCCAATGCTCAGTTTTAAAATACGGGAAAATGGTTCATTGGAAGAGTTTCTAGATATTGTTGAGAAGCAGAAAAGCAATGTGAATTCTAAATGTGTCGTATTTTCTGCACCATTCTTAGGATCTTATATTAATGGATCTGATGAGAGCGACTTATCAGAAGCCACTGATATGAGAACTGACATTGGCAACAAAACTATAACTCCTAGATCTGTTACATCTAAGGATGCTATTGAAGTCCTATGTAGGGCTCCAATGTTATCAGATCTTAAAGTTTGGTCTCACTGGGACACTATATTTGCTCCTTCGCTTGGTTCTCTGGTGGAATGGTTGGGGAATGAAGTCAGTAAAAAGGAATTATGGTGTTTGGTGACAGAAGATGGAAAAGTAATTCGGATTAATCCTTTAGCTACTGTAGATTCATTCTTGGAAGCTGCAGTGAAAGGGTCATCCTTCCAGACTGCAGTGGAACTTCTATCTGTCTATTGCATAGTTGGGGGTGAAAAACATGCCCCATCATCCCTTCTGAAATGCCATGCTCGTCATGCATTTGAAGTTATCTTCAAGAATTGTCTGGAAAACGAGGAGGTATATGATAATCAGAATATTCTCATGCATGGAAATACAGAGCAAATTTATGATGGAGTTAGTTCTATTGATTTATGTAGTAAACTACAGAGCAACATGAGCAAAATGAATAAAGTAGTGGCTGTTACATCAAAGTTTTTCCTCAACTGTCTTAGTTATTTCCCGTCCGATCATCGTAGATTTGCTGCTGATGTGCTTCTTTCTGGGTTGCGATCTGTTATTAAAGATGTTCACTCTGCCATTTTACGTGAGTGCACCCAGTTAGAGCAACGTATAATGCTTCATGATATTGGAATGTCCCTTGGCATAGTGGAATGGATCAACGATTATCATGTATTTTCTTCCATCAGCAGTGCAGATTTGTCAGTGTCTTCTGAGCCTTCATGCTTGAGAGCTGCTAGGTCTGGGATAGACTCAAAGAACAAACAAGATATGCCTGATGGTTCTCCCTTTCCTGATGGAAACATAATTGTCTCTGCAGAGGCAGATAGGTGTAATAACAATCACGGTGAAGTTCATTGCAACATTGATGGTGCAGAAGTTTCCAGTGGTAGCTCACTGGTTTTATCTGAACTCAAAGAAAATACTGATGCCTCTCTGGTCATTGAATCTATAAGGCGAGAAGAGTTCGGTTTGGATTCAGGTCTTCCAGACATGGAAAGTAGCATGTTGAGAAAACAGCACGCTCGCTTGGGGAGAGCACTTCATTGTCTTTCTCAAGAACTATATTCTCAGGATTCTCATTTTCTTCTCGAGTTGGTTAGTCTCCCCCATTTTCTTTCTTGTGCATGGTATTTTTGAACACTTAAATAATGTGATTATTTGCTTCTTGTTTTGTATTAAGAATTTAAATGTCGGCTTTCTTTAATCAAATTTAGCTATCTATTTTTTTTTTAATCAGCAAATTTAGCTATCTACTTGTTTATGCATAGTTGTGTATTTCATGGGAACTACACTTTGCATGTTATTTGAAGGACATTTGGTTTCTGAAATGCAATTTCTAATATTAACTTATTTAACTTTTTAGTATTACTGTAGTAATTTTTCTGGCTCACCTAATGATCAGGTGTTAAGCTTAATAAGGTACCCCTATAAAATGTAAGAACATTCTAGACACAAAGGATAATTAGGAAATTAAGGTTGCGTTTTCATCCAATTTATTTTTTGTGGAACTTAATATGAAAATGCAAATAGTTAACAGGCTGAAGTAGAAATATAATTCATCTTATCAGCATCCAATAGTATGGCTCGTTTTGTTATATAATTGATATGGCTTGAAGATACATCTATTGAAGCATTTATAGATAACATATGCATAATTCATGTAAGCCAGGTTTTCCTGTTTGTCTGTTAAAGAGCAATATGCCTAAAAAACTGGACTGGGGGTCAAACTGGTTTGACCTATCTGGCTAACTGGGACCACGGTGACATGCCATACAATTTTTTTTAAAAGATTGACCGGGTTAAAATTGAGTGCTCCACTTTGTTCAAGAACCGGACAGTCTGGTCCAGTTTTTTACTGTGCTGTTAATGAGGTTAAAAAGGAACTTAAAATTTATGGAGTAGTTTGTTCTGATGTGTAAAATATTCAAGTGATTTATGAAGCCAGCCGAATTTTACAACAGCAAGGATATATATGAAGTTGAAGGAAGCCTCTTCACATGGTTCACATAGCATACCAAAAATGAAATGTAAGAAAGAAAAGGCTTTTGTGGCCCCAGTGAGTAACCCAATAATTCAAGCTGGCTTTCTTTTGTGTTTTTTTTTTTTTTTTTTTAGTTTCCCCGCTTTGACTCACAGCTGACCTGAACTGATGACACATTTAGTCTACTATATTACATGAGATATTAGGATTTGCTGAAGCTATCACCTCGCTTTTCTCATTTAATAATTACTAGAGTGTGGGTGCTAGCTCCAACAACTGAATACACTACGTAAACTGTGATATTTGCATGTTACCCCCTTTTCCTCTGTCAAATTTTCTCTACGAAATCTTTCATTGCTAAATCTGCTACTAGATCTGGAGGTCATATAAACTGTTAATTGTATGAAATTTATTTGTGCTTATCTTTTAGCCCTAATAAGCTTACTGTTTGTTTGTTTGTTTTTTTATTTTTTTTAATTTTTAAATTTATTTGTTTATTTTTATATGTGTACTACCATTTTAAATGTGTCCGCTTAATGTTTATAACCTATGAAATGAGCATTGGTATACAGTTGAAACAAATACCCGACAAGATTTGATTCTTTACCATCTAATGCTCCTCCATTATGCTTCAGGTTCAAAACGCTGACGATAATATGTATCCAGAAAACGTGGAACCAACGCTGACTTTTATTCTTCAAGAGGCAGGCATTACTATTTTAAATAATGAGCGTGGCTTCTCTGCTGCGAATATAAGAGCACTTTGTGATGTTGGAAATTCAACAAAAAAAGGATCTGGTGCTGGATACATAGGGCAGAAAGGCATTGGCTTCAAATCAGTATTTCGGGTATGTTGGAAATATATAGCTGTTTTTGTCATTGTCGCTTCTCTTGCTCTTGTTCTTAATTCTAGGGTGCTTTTTAAGATGACAAAGTGCTCCAACAAAATTTTGCACTTGTGTGTGTGTGTATATATATAAACAAGTAGCTAGTAACACAACTGCACTTTCCCACAATTTCAGAAACACCAATAGCCGGTCTACTGAAGCTAAAATGAAGAATGCCAAAAAAAAAATCGTAACAATTTTATATTCAGAGCATTTCCACAACTTTTATTCAGCAGTTTTAAAAGATTCTAGTATGTCAAACTTCCTCATAGTCCTTCAGTTGTGCAAATTGTCTGAGGGCATCCATTATGTACATCAAATTTGCTGTAGTGTGGCCCTTCCTGTTCCCATTGCATCCCATATTATAAGTTTAGTTAAATGTCGTAAGTTCTATTCTTATAACTTCATTGTTAATACTACATTTCTGAAGTTTAGGCTTATAGATTGGTTGGATTGACCTTAGTATTTTTTTTGAGTTTTAACTTAACAAAATTTATGGCTCATAATAAAATGAGACAGTGACAGGATTTTGGGTTTTCTCTTTGGCTACATGCAATTTTTGGAGCTATTGCAGTTTAGTTTGCATAGGGCTTAGTCTTTTAGCTATTTTGTTGTGGAGTAATAGGATTTCGTTTTCATTGGATATTGTTTTCCTATACAAAAAGCAATCAGACGTCAGATAAGCCATTAACATTCAGTTGCATTTTTAGTTGATGATATATTCCTGACCAGCTTTCAAATAAATGGTCTTGCTGCAGGTGACAGATGCTCCAGAAATCCATTCAAATGGGTTTCATGTCAAATTTGATATCAGTGAGGGTCAGATTGGTTTTGTGCTGCCAACACTGGTGCCTCCTTGCAATGTTGACTTGTACAGTAGGCTGGCATCTACTGACAATGATCCAAAGATTAATGACTGCTGGAATACTTGCATTGTGCTTCCTTTCAGATCAAAATTATCCGAAGGGAGTGCAATGAATAGCATTATGACTATGTTTTCGGATCTTCATCCTTCTTTGTTACTCTTTCTTCACCGCCTGCAGTGTATCAAATTTAGAAATATGGTCGATAATTCTCTCATTGTCATGAGAAAAGAAATTATAGGAGATGGGATCATAAAGGTTTCGCTAGGGAAAGAGAAAATGACTTGGTTTGTAGTGTCTCAGGAAGTGAAGGCAGATATCATTCGTCGAGATGTAAAAGCGACAGAAATTGCCATAGCATTTACACTACAGGAATCAGATAGTGGGGAGTATAAGCCACATCTAGAGCAGCAGCCTGCTTTTGCTTTTCTTCCTCTAAGAACATATGGTCTGAAATTTATTCTCCAAGGTGATTTTGTTCTTCCTTCATCCAGAGAGGAAGTCGATGGAAATAGTCCCTGGAACCAGTGGTTGTTGTCAGAGTTTCCTGGTTTGTTTGTAAATGCAGAGAGGTCCTTTTGCGAACTTCCTTGTTACAGGGAGAACCCAGGAAAGGCCATAACAGCTTATATGAGCTTTGTCCCACTTACTGGGGAAGTGCATGGATTTTTCTCTAGCCTTCCACGTATGATAATTTCTAAATTATGCATGTCAAATTGTTTGCTTCTGGAAGGAGACAATAATGGATGGGTTCCTCCATGTAGGGTTCTACGAGGTTGGAATGAACAAGCTCACAGTCTTCTACCAGAAAGCTTGCTTTGTGAACACCTTGGCCTTGGATTGCTGCATAAAGATATAGTTTTGTCTGATCCACTTGCAAGGGCATTGGGTATTAAAGAGTATGGGCCCGAAATTTTACTTCAAGTTATGTCCATAGTTTGTCATATGAAAGATGGCCTCAAATCAATGGGCCTAGGTTGGTTATCTTCTTGGCTAAGTGAACTTCATTCTATGTTATTCCATTCTTCGGACAGAAGTTTTGTAGAATCTGGCAGTCAATCTGATCTCATAAGACAACTTCGAGGGATACCATTTATTCCTCTTTCAGATGGTACATATAGCTCAATTGACAAAGGTACAATTTGGTTACCATCTGATGGCGTGGGCGCTAACTTTGATGGTGAGAATGGGCTTGAAGCTTTTCCAAATATATATGCTAAACTTCGGACTGTAAATCCCGCCCCCTTTACTGTTCTGTCTGTGGATATAGCCAATGAAAGCATGATATCAACAGATAACCTGACCAGATTGCTTCATCGAATTGGAGTCCAACGGCTGTCTTCACATGAAGTTACTATGGTCCACATCTTGCCAGCTTTAACTAATGACAAAACAACTGGTAAAGACAAGAATTTGATGACTGAATATCTTTGCTTTGCAATGATTCACCTACACTCTAGCTGTCCAGTTTGTCGAGTTGAAAGGGACTTCATAATCTCAGAGCTGCGAAATAAAGCTTTCATATTGACTAATCATGGTTTGAAACGCCCTGTTGATGTGCCAATTCATTTCAGCAAAGAGTATGGGAATCCTGTTGACATAAATAAGCTGATTAATGTTGCGGATATGAAATGGCATGAGGTTGACATCTCTTACTTGAAGCATCCAAGCACTCAATCACTCTCACGTGGACTACTGAAGTGGAGAGAATTTCTCCAAGATATAGGTGTCTCAGATTTTGTGCAGATAGTTCAAGTTGAAAAGAATGTTGCTGATATATCTAATGTTGCTCTCAGGAACATTGTATGGAATAGGGATCTGATTTCCCCTGGATCACTTGTCAAAGATTGGGAATCACAAGAACTGGTTAATTTATTATCAGTTTTGTCCTCCAATGGTAGTCGAGAAAGTTGTAAATATCTCTTGGAGACCTTCAACATATTATGGGATGGTTATTTTAGAGACAAGGTTGCAGGTTACTGCAGTTCTATATCTAGTGGGGATAGCAAACCTTTCAAGTCTTCATTTATAAGCTGTGCTTGTGATGTTCAATGGGTAGTATCTAGCATAGATGATGAGCTTCACTATCCAAAGGATTTGTTCTATGATTGTGATGCTGTGCGCTTGATCATGGGATCCTCTGCTCCATATGCTGTTCCAAAGGTTAGTTTGGTTCACCTATTTACCAGATTGCTCCAATCGTGAATTTCTTAGCTAGCTGTGATATAACATGTTCGTTTAGAAAAAGATAAGGGGGAAAACATAAAATGTGTCAATTGCCTTTTCTGAAACAGAAAGGTTGGAAGAAAGTTTCATCGTTTACCTTTATAACAAAATCCTTTATTCTAAATTGTCATCTCAAATGTAATGCTTAGCTGTAAGAGTCATATCTACCTTAAACTCATGAAATTGAGGGTCTCATCTGGCCCTTATTTTTACTTGTTAGCTCACTTGGTGATGGTATTATTGGAACAGGTGACTAATGAAAAACTAGTAACCGACATTGGGTTTAAAACTAGGGTTACACTTGATGATGTCATGTCAATCTTTAAAGTGTGGAGATCTCAGACCCCTTTCAAGGCCAGGTACTGTGTCTTAAATTTCTTTATTTTCTGTTTTTTCTTAATGTTTGGATCTATAGCACACTTAACGTAGCTGTGATTTACAAGAGAAGCTAGTGGATGGGGCTCTCTTGTTCCATGCATTGGTTCTTTTATCAATTCATCAGATGGAAATATTCAAATGCCATCTGATGAAATATTGGATATTCTTTCGTAATAGATATAGTTCTGAAATATTGAACACTTTATACATGGTGCTTAGTGTTATGACATGGTAGTGATACTGTTATATGACAAGTAATCATGCTAAAGAATGAAGTTTTGGTTCATTATTAGATAAATTTGCTACTGTGATCTTATTCTGTACTTTTTTCTATAAAAATATTTTTTAAAAATCTTATCTTATACTTCAGTTTTCCAAATGCCTTTTCCTCTTTGTTCTTGTTTTTTGTTCATTCGAATAAGGAGATTACACTAGATCTGTAAGTATTAGATTCTACCTTGTACTATGATAATTAAATATCATTCTACCGCCGGAGTTCTCTATATATTTTTCCACCCTGAATTTTGGATTCAATATTGTTAAGAGTATTATATAAATATTGGGCCTTCAACTATCATCTTAAACTTGTGTTGAGTTGGTCCTCTACATGCTCTCAAAGCCTTGTTGATCTAAAAGTCATAAGTTTGAGTCCTGCCACCACCATGATTAAATTATATTCAAATTCAAGCACAAATTAAGAAGAAGACCTAAGCATGGATCACATGTAAAGCGAATAAGCGATAATGGGCTTGCTTGTACGTGAGATGGTGTGCGAGTATGTTTATTTCTGGGTCTTCAACTATCAGTATAAGCTTTTATTTGTGTTGGTCCTCTGTAGACTGTAGATACAGCATTCACATTTTATTTTTGTTGAAGTGATATAATATATATATACAGAGAGAGAGGAGAGAGAGAGAGAGTATTTACTCTTTAGACATATTGTACTAATTAGATTGGAACTATTATCAATTTTATTTATATACGTTGGTAGAAATTTGCCAAAAACAACTACGTAGGTAGAGGTGAATTGGTTTTCAACCATTCCCGTGAACATATGTGATTGCATCTGTTGGCCTTAAGAGTTTAGTAGGTTGCTCCTTTCCTCTCCTCTAAGGTTAAGAGTTTAGTAAATATTTGCATCTCATTTTTTACAACACACAAACAGATATATGATACATAAAAAATTTCTCAGTATGTTATCCATGTGAATTGTGGAAAAGCTGATTTATACTCATTGTGATCTGTTTATGTATAATGGTATCTTTCTGCCATATAAAGTTGATGGATGTTGCAATGTGCAAAAATTATCTGTTGCCTACATTTGGATTATAGTTGTTGCCCTTCTTTGTGCTGAATTCCCTGTCAAAAGTGTCTATTGTTCTTTTGTTTGCTTTTGGATTATATATATGCAGTATTTTATAGTGCAGATGAATGACACTTCACCTTTTTCTTTCAGCATATCACAAATGTGTAGACTGTACACTTTCATTTCAAATGAAATGGCCGTGTCAAATCGAAATATTGTTCAGGAGCTCTGTTCAGAACCTTTTATTTTTGTTCCATATGCATCTGACTTTGGGTCCAACGATGTGATTACTGGATTATTTTTCACTCCAAAAGAATTATATTGGCGTGATTCAAGTGGCTCCATGGATCTACTGAAGGAAAGAAATCCTCGGGATGGCTCTGTCGTCAAAACTCATTGTCCCTCAAACAATACCTTGTGCAATGTCTATCCAGGCCTTCGTCACTTTTTTATTGATGAGTGTGGAGTATGTGAGATCCCTCCTGTCCGTAGCTATCTTCAAATTTTGCAGCAATTATCAGCTGTTGCCTTACCATCCCAAGCAGCTAAAGCAGTGAGTAGCCAAATAAATAGAAGCAAAATTGACTTGCAAATGATTTTTTGGAATTTGAAATTTATATTGATTTATTTTTGCCTTAGGTTTTTCGAATATTTCTAAATTGGACTGATGGACTGAAATCTGGACTACTGGATTCGGAAGATGTCATTTACCTTAAAGAATGCCTAAGGAAATTGGAATTTGCTGTACTGCCCACTATACAAGATAAATGGGTTTCTTTACATCCTTCCTTTGGTCTTGTGTGCTGGTGTGACAATGAAAAGTTGAAGAAGGAATTTAAGAATTCAGATAATATAGATTTTCTCTACTTTGGTGAACTAAGCAGTGATGAGAAAGAGATGCTTCAGACAAAAATGTCTGCTCTCATGCAAAAATTAGGGATTCATGCTCTTTCAGAGGTATGATCTCTCTCTCTCTCTCTCTCTCTCTCTCTATATATATATATATATATAACTTTATATCAGTTGCTCTAATAAGGTGGTGACACCTCATTTAAAATCATGCATCCGGACGGGTCGCTCCGCTCCCACAAATTCACTTGGGTGGGTACAAGTGAAATCTAATGAGGTGTCATCACCTTATTGGCTTGGTTAAGTTGCAACTGATACACAAATATAGACATCTCCCTCTTCTGCAAAGTGTTTGCTTGTGGACCTCCAATATGGCTGATAATTAGAACAATATATAACTATATACTATCCTACAACATACCTTCCAAAAGGAAAATGCAAAATCTAATCATGCAGCAATCTTTACATGCAACTTAAACTGACATTCATCTCCTTCCTCATCTTTCCTCTCTTAAAATACATCTTTCTCTTTCCTATGGTTATGCAGTTGACTTGCTAAGTGGATGGCCAAATTCATCTAGAATTATTTATATTGTCTTAGTCTCCTCGATTATTACTTTGCCTGTGATTTTGTTTATTTATGTCCTTGTGTCCATGCTCATTTGTTCGAATTTTAACTGCTACAAACCTTCCTGGCCACAATTTGTTTCCCTTTAGTCATTCCCCCTTTAAAATACATGTATCAAAAGGAGCTAGTAACAAAAAAAGATGTAAATTTCAGTTAATGATGCAATAGTGGAGTCAGAGTACCCACTATTTGTAGGATCCTAGTTCAGTTATTCAAGGAGCTAGCAGTAGGATCTGAATTAATTTATAATGAAGGTGGAAAAATAAGCCCCATGTCTTTCATGTAAACCCGGGGAATTCTTTCAACTTGATCAACCAGTATGAAAAAGGAGCGAGGTACTTGGGTAGTGTATAGTGGCTTTGGGTCAAATGACGGATAGACCCAGAATGACTCTTACATAATATTAGTATACAATCTACTTCTACCGATATTAGAAGCTACTTTTAGACTGGAGTCTAATCTTTCCTTCTTTTATTATCCTTTTGTTCAGGCTGTAACTCGTGAAGCAATCTATTACGGTCCAGCAAACAGTAACCTGAAAGCTTCATTGGTGAACTGGGCTCTTCCTTATGCACAGCGCTACATGTGCAGTTTATACCCTGATAAATACACTCAACTCAGGCAGTCCGGATTTGATAGGCTGAATCGTCTACGCGTTCTTGTTGTTGACAAGTTGTTCTACAGGAATGTCATTAAGAGTTCTGGTTGTGTGTCTAAGAAGCGATACGAATGTAACTGTCTACTAGAGGTACGTAGTGAAAGTGTTTCAGTTTGTTTTATCGTGGGTGTAGCTCAACATATTTTTATCGCATGTATTGAATTCTGGTTGATTAAGAAAGTAGCATATGCTTTTCTTTTCTGGGATATACATGCATGTGATAAATTCTTCTAAACTGTATCTCACTTCTTCATGGGTTTCCCAGGACACAGTCTTGTACTCAACTCAGGAATCAGATTCTCACTCCATATATATGGAGCTTTCTCGTTTATTATTTGAGGGAATTCCAGAATTACACTTGGCAAATTTCCTTCACATGGTCACAACCATGGCCGAATCAGGCTCCTCGGAGGAGCAAACAGAGCTCTTCATCTTGAATAGCCAAAAGGTGCCGAAGCTTCCTGATGGAGAATCTGTTTGGTCCCTTTCATTAGCAGAGAATGATGAGACTCCAGAAACAAATTCTGCTGCAACAGCAACTAATCAGCAACAGCCATCAGCTTTCAAGAGAAAAGCAGGGGCACAAAACTGGCCACCTGCAGATTGGAAAACTGCGCCAGGTTTCAGTTATGCTCGCGCAAATGGTTTCAAGACACAAGCAGCTATACAACCCAGCAGCAGTGGGCAAATTAGAGATGATGATGATTCCGGCGACATTGTCATGAAAATGGATGATGTGGTTCCTGTCGAGCTAAATGTTGACTGGACCATTGAGGATTTTTCAGCCCCGGCTATGGCAGCAGCGTGTTTACCAGACTCGAAAAGTACGGAGAACCGGCCAGCTCAGGCAAATGATTGGCATGCTTCTACTATGGATATGGCATGTGATCCTACCGCTGATTTAGATATTGTGTCTGGCGGTCCAGATACGAATCACTTTAGCAGGAGAGATCGGCTTAGTTTTAACATCCCAAATGTCACGCAAGCAATGATAACTGGGAGACAAGGTGAACGCGTTGCATTCAAGTACTTTTCAGGGAAAGTTGGTAAGGATGTGAAATGGGTGAATGAAGAAAATGAAACTGGATTACCGTATGACCTTGTCATTAGGGAGAAGGAAGTGAACAAAGAGTACATAGAAGTAAAAGCAACTACATCTGCAAGAAAGGACTGGTTCAGTATATCAAAGAGAGAATGGGAATTTGCAGTTGAAAACGGCGAATGTTACAGCATTGCGCATGTAGTTTTATCAGACAAGAATGTTGCAAAGGTCTCAGTGTTCAAGAATCCAGTAAAATTATGCCAACAACGCCAGCTGCAATTGGTTGTTATGATGCCAAGGAATTAGGCGGGAACGAGGCTTATGTCCGGGTTCATCACTACAAGCAGAAGGTGACACCCAAAACACTGATACCCTCTTTTTCTCTTTTTAAGATTCAGATAGGAGAATCAACAATAATGTCAAGTCATTTATATTATCCTGTGAAATGGGTCTGTTTGTTGTACACTAATAGCTGAAAATTGGTTTCTGTTTCACTTTGATTGGGCAATGTATATAGCAAGATTAGAAAGAATGAAAAGAACATATCAAAAGAATTTATTCAACTGTTTGAAGCGCTTTCTTTAACTTGTACTGTTTTGCTTTCCTTTTTTTGAGAAGAAGTTTCATATTATTTCTGATTCTGTTACAGCACAGCTAAAAAATACTGGAAGATAGAATCTTTTACATTAGCTATAAATTGGTTATTGGGAGAAGTGAAACCATTTCTTTGATGAGAGCCAATGTTTTAAAAACCGGACAGGCCTGTTGATTTGGTTCAACCTGGACCCAGTAGGTCACCAGTCCTGTTCTTTAGTGGCTCGGAATAGAGGTCAAACCCGGTCATGTTTCCAAAATAATATGTTTGGGACGTTTTAAAATATCTTTTTTTCTTACCTAATAGGGGTGACACAATTGGTTAACACAGACTGCGTGAGTGAGAAGAGATCTCGGTTTCGATCTTAGGTGAAATCCTTAACATGTGAACAAACCTTGAATGAGGATTAGTCTGAGTGTGGTCAAACGGCTTAAAAGTGTCATCTGCTCTGTAACTCCATGGTCTAGACCAAAAAAAAAAAGATTTTTTTCTGAATGACAGAACCCAACCAAATGGTGATTCCATATTGAAAAAGGAGGGAAGGAGAGGCAGAGAACAGAGGAGCCCTTGATCCAAACATTAGTCCAAAAATGAATTCTATCACCTTTACCTAACTCCCATTGAATCATTGATTATGGATATTCATCGACATGGACAAGCACAAAGATGTCATCTTCAATCATTTCAATTAAAACTGTCTGTGCTGATCCAAAAAAAAAAAAAAAAATTAAAACTGTCTGTAGAGCACCAAAGTTTTGTAAAACATATTTTTTTAGCCTAGCAAAAACACTAGTTTTACACACCATACCAATGTCTCCAGTCACATGATCAAATATCATTTACAAACCACTTAGAGAGAAGAAAAGAATTGTAGTTGCTACTGTTAACCTGCCAAAACCATATTTTCAGCAAAATATGAGAGCAATTTCTTTTACTGAGTCTTGGGTTTTTCTATCTTAACATAGGGAAACAATCCTAGAAAGTGGCGAACTTTAGGGTTCCATCCCAATTGCTGGGCACGACAGAACATCAGGAATGTGTTTGCAAAATATGAATTAAACCCCATGAAAACATGCCACAAAGCATGACCCTGCAGATTGAAGTAAATGCTTGAGAGTTCCTCACACAACACTCGATCACAAAACCAACAAAGACTCCCCATTAGTATTGTGACCAGATATAACTTTGCAAGTCGTTTTGCATCCATATCTTTAGTGTGGATGTAGTATTTGTACATCCGAGGAATGCATAGAAGACAGAGGATAATGTAATGCACCTTGAAGCCAATTCCAAAACGGACCAGAGCATGGGCAAAGGCAAATGCAGCACCATACAAGAACAGGAAGGTAGGCATTGTACTTCGATAGTGCCAATCAGGAGAATAAAGTATGTAGATATATAGGAGCATTTCCCATACCATTGGTGTTTCATCACCTTGCTGCTGCCTGAAAATGAAGAAAGAGAAGATCCATAATTGTACTTCAATGATATGTAAACTTAGTTGAGTTAATGTTATGAAGAGCTTGAAAATGAAATGTAGACAAGTCACTAGCATTGCAATTCAAGTATGTCTCATCAACACATTTATGTTAGAAAGGTATGAAGATTTTTATTCATTACATACGTCCTAAAAATAATTATGTCGGCACAATATTTGTATGCTAATAAAACTACAAGAGTACAATGTAACAAAATGGAAATACTTACATGCGTTGAAGAGTGGTATGGTATATAATGCTCCCGATAGCGAGCGTCATATTAGATAAGTGGAGGACACTAAACCTCTTTTCAAACCGTTGTCTCAAGGCATTTACAAGGCCAATAAGTGCCAAAAGAATGCCAGGGATATTTGACAGAGTGTTGAAAAATTCAGCAATATAAGGAGAGTGAACATAATTTTTCTCACACCAATCGGTGGAAGTGACAGGGCCCCAGAAGCTAGATAGTGCGTCAGCCATTCCTCAGTATTTATGTGAAGGTCTATGATTAGTATATTTTGACTTTAATACAACCTGCGTGCATGCAATACAAAATTAGATACTGCAAAATAAGATGGCAAATATACACATGATTGGAGCACATTAAATGACCAATATCTTCATTCCAAACTCATATTCTATAATCATCAGAAGTTCAAAAACGCTTAATTTAAAAACTCGTGTAAATACATTTTCTTTACAGTCACCGACTTGAAGACATAAAACCAAATCATTAAAACCGTAATAATCTATTCCAAAAGAAACATCTCATTAGCGCCAACCAAAATTGGGGAAAATCTGCAAGTGATAAACTTAAGAAACTATTGAATAAAAACATATAGAAATATTCTTAAGAAACTATATGGGATACAACAGAGCAATAAATTCCCCAAAATGCAGAAATTGCTCTAATCTATCAAGGTCTGGTCCTCTAAGCTTTTATGAATGTATGCATAAATGCATACATATATATATATATATATATAATATATTGTGTGTGTGTGTGTTTAAATCTGAGGTCACTTTGGAGCCCTTATTGCTGGCAAAGCTGTATCAAAATGAACCTTAGTATTTACAAATTGAACTTGCGTGAGAATATTTTGAGTCCTTCATAAGTTATGTCTGAGGCAGTTAAACCCCAAGCCTGCATTGTCCACTTATGATTAAGGTAGGTTATGTCAAATAGTCAAATAGCCAAATTTGCAGTAAATTCATTATTGGTAATAAACTACCATAGTAAGACACTTATAATTGGACAGTATGGTTCTCCAATAACCATCCCAATGACTACAATAAACTAAACTTTCATTCTATAATTCCCCAATATTTATCAAGCACAAGCATTTCCTTCTCTAGTTTGCCGGCTGTCATCATTATCCAAGATTTAAGCAACAGAAACCAAATAGCAAAATTTTAAACTCCAAACCCATGGACGAGAACCATAAATAAGCATCATTCACAAAACTCCTTAATGTCTTCCTTATGATAATGAACATCCCAACTACACAAGTAACAAACTAGAAGAGTGTGTGACCTCTTCCTCTATTAATAGGGGAAGAAAAAGAGCCATCATCTTCTCTTCCAAGGAGCGCCCTCCCGCTTTGCCGGAATCAGACCATTGTCGAGGTCTCTTTTGTCCTCCGTTCACAGCTGCAATCTCAAACAGCCTCCTCCGCGCAAAAACCCCAAGTCAAAATTAGTTTCTTTATCAATTGCCGTCAATTATCCGGCATCCTGCTTCATCACTAGGCGACCCTCCGGCATTCAGTTCTGGCTTATCCAGCGTCTCTTCGGCTTCATTCTCACCGGAATCTCATTGGCTTTTGTGTTTTCTTTAATTTTGTTGTAATTTCCTAAGTTGTCATGGGAACCCACAATTTTCATTTCCCCATTTCCATTACTCATGTATTAATGCCTATTGCATTCCTAGGTGTATATGGCGGCTTATTTCCGTTAGCTTTTGGCTTTGGTTTTAATGTCCCCATTTGTACTTTTTCTTTCTCTTCCGTCTCGAAAGAAATGAACTTATGAATCCAAGAATATAACCTATATCTAGGATATAATCCTTTGAGATTATAACCACTACTAAGGAAGTCTGGATTTGTTCCTCTGGTAGTTGCTTTCATTGAGAGAACAATGAACTTTAGAAAATAATTACATATATTACAATAAACTACAAACACAGAATGTGGATTTGTTACTGGTCAGCATTCCAAAAGTACTATTATTGTTTCAAGTGATCCAGGCAAAGCGAGTTTTTTTCTTCTTCTTTTGTATAAAAAAACAAGGCTTTAAGCAGGGAAACCATAGAAAAATCAGAAGTATACTACCAGAGCCACAACTAGCAAGGCATAAAAATCCCAAATTTTGAGGTTTGGAGTTCAGAGATGCATGGGGCATAACAAGACAAGTCAACCGCCCTAAGATGGCTTCTATGCAGAAGCATCCCAACTTAGTTTCTATCTCAATTTCTATATTTTCCCACTTTTACACACCATCTATCTAAGAAACCAAACACATTTTAAAGCCCATTCATGGATCTTTCTAAAACCTCTACCACATCCAAAATATGAGTAAATAGAACATTTCTATTTAAACATCCAGTTTCCAGAAACAAGATCGCTCTATTTACAATAATGTCAGCCACCATATGAAAAAAAATGTACATCAGATCTGGTTTCTCACCATGTGCTGTACTCTTGGTCATGACACTGTCTCTCCACCCATGCACAAAACACCCAGCTAAGTATAAACTACTATTAATGGATGCACTACGCATTCACAACATCCATATATATTTGCAATAGAAACAACCATTGAACCAAATAATCTGAAAGGCAGCACCAATACACTATCAAGGTACTAAAATTCTACCTACTCCTAATACAAACCACCACACTAATCAGAAGAAGTCATTTTCACAACTGCCCAACATTTTGTCCATAAAATGGTCAACAAATTTGAGCATGAACTCCACCCCCAGCATTGCAATAATGCTGAACTAGGCATATCTCCAATCACCTCATCAATAACTGCACTGACTAAACACAAACTCTACCAAGCAACATTGTCTCATTTGCTTCCCAGGAAGCAAACAAAACCAAATCCAAATCCAAAACAAGCACAAAACCACTGAAAATTGCTACTGAAATTTAATTTTCTAACCAATCAGCATTTCTGAGCAGCAAGAGAAAATGAAAGGGAAGACGAGAGAGAGAAAGTACTGACCTCGAGAATCAGATCTACGTATCCAAAATTGTGGGGTTTTGTTTCATAAATTTTGATCTGTGTTTTTCTTGTTTAGTGATTTGATATATATGTAATTTATTTTTGTGTTCTAACACTGACTATTTAGGTCTGGAAAGAGGAGGCAAATAGATGACAGCGGGTTCGTGAGATGGCGCGTGGCCTTAGTGCCGACACGTTTGAGATTGGAGTGACGTGTGCACAAATCGGCCGTTAGATGAGAGTTTAGAACGGTTAGGATTGGCTTGACATAGATTCGAAAGCGCGGTTCGATGTGATACTTTTGGTTTCCGGATTCTGCCTTTACAGCGCCGTGGATTCGCGTGGTTTCTACGCTCAGGCGCGGCGCTACGTCACCATTCCCGGAGAAACTAAAACATCATCGTTTTTTTATTTATTCGCCTTTTTGGTATCACTGCTATTCCTATTTGTTATGAGATTACGGGAAAAAAATAAATTGTTTGATTTTTATTTAACCCGTTTTTAGACTCCTTGTACTTGTTTTGATTTTGCGTTTAGAATTCGGGGCGTTTTATTGTTTAAAAACACGTCTGGACTCATTGTTTTTATCCATTTGGTCATAGCAACTTTCTACTCACGATAATGACCGCCACATAGGATGGACCCGCCCCTGGGCACTGCCACGTCCCCACACCGCCACATCAGCAAAGTACTAAAGAGACAAAAACAACAAGTCCCGATGGCCAAACGCAAAATCCAGATAAGTCCAAGGGGTCTAGAAGTATTTAAATCTTTTTCATTTAAGGTCGTCTCCTTCAATTCTCTCATCTCTTCATATTTTTCACTACACACACAATCACCAACCCACCTCCACAATCCCTCACCTTTTTTCTCAAAATCGTCTTCAATATGTTGAAGAAAACACAACGAAAAGAATGTTGATGTCTTGGTTGATACTTTACGAACACAGTGAGATCTATTTTTTTATTTATAATTTTTTGTTTCTAGAAATTCCAGATTCTGGCGGGCGGGTTCTTCTTACTATGAAAGTTTCCGT